>JACCGJ010008114.1:0-29028 GCA_013407085.1 Atriophallophorus winterbourni
CCCATAGTACAATTAAAACACCTACCACGGTTTGCTAAACTTCATCAGTTTATATAATCCCGGGACGGATTGTCCAACAAGCGTTTGTCCGATTGATTCTTTTGCGCCAACTACGTTTGACGAACTTGATCGATTAGTCGACCATTCCTATTGCAATATTGCAATTTTACTCATGAATTTAATGGACTAACTCCAGCGATGGAAATGAAATTTGAAAGCAATCGGTAATAGCCATGTTAAGCCAATCAAGGTCCTTACGATGCATTCTGATAGGTCTGGGAATGAATGTTAACCAAGTTCTGGTATTGTGATTGATAATATTGGTAAATATACGGTGATGATGACTCCATGCATCATACGAATGTGCAATTGTACAATACATTTGTGCTGTGCGCCTAACAGCGTGCTAAATTGATTGGCCACTGGCAGTGAGCTGCACACTGAAACACACTGGAGTCTCACTGCCCTTCCATCATCATATCTGTCTAGGCCTGGGCAACCTGACAGTATCTTAGCACACATGCAGTCTCTGACTGTGCGGCACTTTGCCTAGATCAGGCTTGCGCGTTCATGCCACATCGTTGTCATGTTGATAAAATTAGTCACATAGAAGCAGGTTGCCTTTGCGATCATAACACTGCTACTCTGGATTCGTCTGACAATACTGAACGGGACACGGTGTTGAGAAGATCAGAACACTTGTTGGACAAACCGTCACGAGGTTATATAAACTGATGAACTTTAGTAAACTGTGGTAGGTGTTTTAATTGTACTATGGGCCGCAACTGACGGTTTTATCCATATAAATTTGAAAATACGCCATTGTTAATGAATCGTGCGACAAATGATGATTGGTAATACTGGGTTTACTTAAGTTTGTAGTTATGTAATTAATATAAATTCAAGTAGTCGTAATTTAAAGGCCCAAGAATTGAAATATTTTTTATACACATTCAGGAGAATCTTTCTTTTCATCGCTATGGATTCAAGCTTCATGCGAACTACTCTACACCTTCAGTAAGAAAAATCGGTAGAGATTGAACGAGAACACAGTGCAATTGAATTACCATTATTGCATGTGTAAGCATTTGGTTAAAAATGATTAGTCTACTAGAAGCTCAGGTATACACCGAATACACAGAGCTATACATACACACGCGCAAGTACACATTCATAAATGCCGCACATGCACACACGCAAAACAAGTTTTATTCCATCCGACATTAAACTAAAGTACATACCCCAAAACGCGAGCAATGATAAGATTTCAATAAGACTCACGTGAGGAATTCTGCCAGTTCGGAACACAAGTACAACGCCTTCCGAGGCTGGCCCATCAGATTGAAGAACCCGATTAGGGTTTGAGCCATCGAGATGTGTATTTCCGCGTACAATGTCCGGGAAATGAGAATCGTGTGCAAGTACTTGTGCGCCGAAGCTCCGAACGCTGCCTGGTTGGTCTCGTCAGACGAGGCACAAGCATCCACACAACGTTTGATTTCCTTCAATACGGCCGCATTCCTCTCGGGGGATTCCGTGCCAGGAGGATAACGCAACGAAAGCAGATTTGCCAGAGTGGACAGTTGTAGAAATGCCATCAACCACAAGTCAACCAACTGCGCGCATGCGGTGGCTTTAGAAGGTGAATCTTGTGACGCGGCTGGACTGAGTAACGTCGGATTGTAGGTCAAGGAGAAATAAATTCCATCCGCCAGGTTTGCCAACGGACGTGCCAATGGATTTAACGCCTCGGACGATTGCATAAACACATTACTGGACAGAAACGAGGCCTTGATTTTGTTTAGAGCAGGGTCTTGTATTGTGAACGTATGATTTACACGCCCACTCGCGCCAAAAGCAGCTGTGAGTATCGCTGTGATCGATTGCGAAGGACCGGCGGACTTTTCGGAAACTTTGTTGGCTTGAAACATGACAGCCAGACAATTGAGAGCACAAAGGAATGCCCAACAGTGTTCCAACTCAGTTATGTTATCAAGCTGCGGAAAAGTAATATACGAATCAACTGCGTTCATGTAACCGCGACGTCTAAGCATTTGAAATGAAACTCCATACCTCAGAAATGGGTCTAACCTTAATCACCTACCACATCCAAGTGCCGAATCGGGTAATAGTCAAAAAATGCAACAGCCTACCAGTGAACTGAAATCAACTTGTCCCACCCACAGGCTGTGACAACGAGAGTCAGGAAAGCAGTGCGGCCTAGAAGGATGTATACGCAGGGTCAAGTGAGTACTTCAGCAGCGATGGAAGCATAATTGATAAACACTTCTTGAGAATCACACGCCATGCAGCATCTCAGACCTTTCAAGTACTGATAGTGGTGGATCACGTGTTCTGCTCGCATGAGGAACAATAGAAAGTAGTGCCTTTTTCAAATACTATTTACACCCACACACACAAGAATAGCAACCGAGAAAAGTTAGCCAATTGGAAACGTTCGCGACGAGAAAAGACAAGAAAATGGTCAAAAACGAAACGACTTTGGTATCGATTGAATTACAATTAAGAGAGGAAAATATTTACGTACATTCGAGTAAAAGTTTTAACAAATAAATCGACAAAACGGGATTGCAAGGAGTTTATTTTCGCAAGTATGCAGATCAACAAATCATGAGCTCACCTTGAGCAGTCTGGACTCCTCGATTGCCGCTGAAATGTGCAGCAGAGCTCGGCTCGGAATGTCATGGCATCGATTCAGCGAGATCAAGAGACTGATCTCACGCGACAAGAAGTATGAGTGAAGGATGAACAGATCGGCGTTTCGGTCACGTATCAATTGAGACTGATACGTGTTGGGCGAGATGTCCATCGTGGGGAAATGAGATAAAACGGATTGAACGCCAGCAACGGATCTCAGCTGTCTAATCCAAACGGGCATTTTCTCAGATTTATCTGAGAGGTAATAAATAGTGGAATAGACATAGTCTCAGCATCAGGTCAGATGTGGAAAAAACAGTGAACGGGTTCAGCAAAGAGTTAAGCTTCAGAAAACGTAACAAATCAAGCTGTGTGTCAATTCTGTTGTGCTAATAGACAGAAATAGCATTTAGACACCATTAAGACTGTTACGGAACTATGATATGATGGAAATCGAAATAAACGAGGACAATCGGAGCACAAAAAGCTACAAATCTGTAGAAGAGTACGCGCTAACAAACTCGGATGTGGCACTTACATCTCGAACGGAAAATGCAGTTTTGAAAACAGGTAGAGTAACATTATCACGATAGCTTCCTCCCGGCTTTCACTGCGATGCATCATAAGAAGCGTTTCTCATCACTACATTAGAAAATATTCAAAAAAACACCAAGAAGATACCTAAATCAAGACCATCACTGAACACGATTGTGAGCCATATGTCGTATGGCAAGTAGCCACTGAGAAGTCAGGTTGTCATAGCCGGGGGTAGCAGTGGGGATAAGCTCCCACTGTTTATAAAATGCTCCCATGTGGCGCGCGTCTCAAATAGCCTCTGACAACCAGTCCAAGCCTCTGGCCTGCGCGAGTGGCTCCCGAGCCCGGCCGGAAACTGCTTCTACCAACAGGAGAAGGGGCGAGGGAGTGACTGGCGCCTGAAAACCAGTTTGCTTCGGGTAGATGTAGCTCGTTAGCCTGGGAGGGCAGGGAAGGAAAACCCTGATTTTAAACCTCCGCTGCCTTTCGGGAAAGGCTTCGGGAGAAAACCCCGAGGAAAAATCTGGAACGGTTAGTTGGTGCATACCACCTCTCCCTGGCAACTCCCTGCTGCCTTGCAGGTCGCACTTAGTTGTGCAAAGGCTAGAGAAGCGGACTCGAACAAACGCCGAGTGGTGCTGGGGACGCCGCTTTGTATCCAATTTCCCAAGAATCTTCATTGAAGCCGACTCATCCTCCAGGAGGAGATGTTCGCACAAAACGAAAACAAAACGAGAAGTGAGATCGTGCAGACTTCAACCAGGTAGAAGGGTCGTATCACATACAACCAAGATGGTCGTAGAAACCTTGATTTACTTGAGAGAAATAAGAGACGTCATTACGAGTCAGGAGTGTATGAGAATCAACTACAACGGTTCATGTGTGTCACTTTTTTCGATATCTGCTATTGCGGATAATCCAAAGATGCGACCATGGATGGTGAAATATCTCACAATTAAATCAAAGAATTCACTGAAACGCTGATTAAACCGACATTACGAAGAAAGTTCTAAGTTTGGTTGTCAATGTTGTCAATAAATGGTTGAAATGAATTTATTGTAAGTGGCAAATTAAGGGACGGGATGCTGAGGCCTTGAAACAACGTAACATAACGATTTTGTGTAAAAGAAAAAAATGAAGTAAGACACTGTTGTGGTCACAGAAAGGGTTGTATAACCAAAAGGGTGTCGCGTTTTTATTATTCGTTGCGCATGGAAAACGGCATATTACAGAATCACGAAGAGGGAATTAAAAATCTATCCAATTCTCGGTTGTACATCACTGGTATAAACGATTGTTTTGCTGGTTGAAACTCGTTCACTAAACTGTAACTATGTAATATGTGACGTGTCGATGAGCAAGACAGGACCATTCCAAGGAATTTGTCAATAGACCAAACTTCAATGGAACGACACGCTTCCAGTGAGAAACGGTTCCTATTTAAGAAAGAGTTTGCAGCGTTGCGTACAATAGCACCGAATTATATCCCATTTGATTGCTACAACATTCAGTGTAAAATACCTAAACTGGGTATGTTTAATGATAACAGGGCGTTAACAGTTAACAGTGTTGACAAACTGTGAGTTTGTAGGCGAAAACGGGAACGATTGGGTGTGCAATACTTCTGCACTGAGAACGGTAATGAGTTATTTGCAGAAACACGCGGGAATCTCACTATCATTTTATATTTCTTATAATTGTTTAGCCCTAGGCAACCTGACAATATAAAAACCCATGCGCAGTCTGCGATTATGCAGCATTGTGCGTGGATCCATGCTTGTGAGTTCATACTTACATGATATTATACGAACCTTGAGTCAGATCAGGTCTGGATTCTGATACAATCAGGTGCCCCAGGTATGGATGAGAAAATATGGAACAATGTGAAGGATGAAGGAACTCCGTTAAGAGCTTGGTCAAAGCTTGGTGCCAGAGAGGATTTGACAGAAAATGACGAGCTTTCTAAGTGTAACTCAATGTATACGAAAACGTAATTAAGGTAATAAACATGTTGGCAATCCGTTCAATGTATGAAGAGTGACAAATTCACTCATTCGTGGGTATTTGCAACTAGCAACGCATGTTTGAATAAGGAGAATTCATCTCGCGTTTTCAAAGTTATGATAGCTTTCCGTAACTTGGGCCATTTGTGGCGTAAAACAGGTTTGCCTCTAAAGCTCAAGGGTATGGTCTATAAGGCTACAGAACGGGCGGTTTGGCTGTACAGATATGAAACCTGGACACCGAGAAAAGAAATAATAGGACTCTACAGGTCTTCAACAATCGCTGTCTCCGCACCTTCGCTGGATTTACTTGGCCTCATCGGATAGGAAACGCAACTATCCGTAACAGAATCTTTGGTAGCGACGTGTATGTCGAAAAACAAATTAACGTGCATAGACTTCGCTGGTTAGGCTACGTATTGCGAATGGGAAATCATTATTTACGTAACGCAGTTTTGTTTGTCACTCTTAACTCAGAATGGCGTCGCTGTAAGAGTGGCCAGACTCTGACTTGGCTCAAACACATAAAAGCTTTGACTGTTAAACTAGCTGCGTTCGGTGAGACCCGTTTCCCAGGTTGGGGTCTTGTTGTAGACATCTTCTTGGAGTGTTTGGTTAACCTTGTCTGTTGTCAACTGAAGTGGCAAGGAAGGCTTGCTATGATGCGTGACAGTGAAAGCCATAAAGAAGCCGTCATGCTAATGTCGTTCCCAACACTTGCTTGAATGCAAGTTTGATTCGAGCTGTAAGCACCTCGTCCCAATGTGTCTGTACTTAATCTGTTATAGGTTCAGTAGCGTTTTACGTCCCACCCTTTCCCATATCTTTTTAGAATGTTTACTATGTTATGGTTGTATGGCAGTTAAACACTTGGTACTTGTTACCGGGCAACCTGGGCAACCTGACAGTATCTTAGCCCATGTGCAGTCTCTGACTGTGCGGTACTTTGCCTGGATCAGGCCTGTGCTTTCATACATACATACATGCATACATACCGGTGTAATGGTGTCAATGATGATGATGATGATCAACACCAAACACAGCGTCCGATAGGCGCAAAACACCGACGTGTAATCGCAGAACCATCAAATTATCCTTAACCGCATGTGGAAGGGGGTTTACAACACAATAGAGTCTAAAAAAGCAAGCTTCGATGCAGCTGGTTGGTTAGCATTCAACTCGATTACATAATCGAGCACGTTATGATGGCATGTCTCACGACTTCTTCTCACATTCCGCTTGAAATCATACACGATTTTTCACACGCGCCAGGAAGCAGATTGAAATCGTACAGAACCAAAGTATGACAGGAAGACTGCTAGATAGTATTTGTAGCTTTAACGGATCCCAGCATCACACTCGAATATCAAATTCAGGAAGTAGTAACCAATATTAGATGCGAGACGATGTTGAATGAAAGCAAAGTGGGTAAGATTTGTGGCAATATCGGATGTTTTATAGACAAAACTTGTGAACACAGTTACCTTTGATTGCGGCGTGAATCCCATTGCTAAGAATTGACCCCAAGCTGAAGTATTCTTGCAGAGCATCCTCGAAGCCATTGACAATCAGGTATAGATGCACCAACTCCTCCTGGGATAGAAGAATTGAAAGTAAATGGTCATTAACACCGACTGCTATGGGAACAAATTTCTAGTTTGAAACTATGAAAATACGCAAATTGTGTAATGTGATGATTGCAACTTTAGAGGAAAGACCACTTCAGAAATCAAAAATAGGCTTATAAGAGTCAACATAGACTAGATCAACTAACATCTCGAATACTTCAACCGAGTTACATCGGATGGAAACTATCATTAAAAACAGGATTTTAGGCTCTAACTAATATACAACTGCAGCTCAGCTGTAGACCTTCATTAAATCCGTGGCAAGATAATTTTCGACTCTCCTTAGTGGTTGTCTTCATAGTTCCTAACACTGACACAAATTGGAAGAATCGACCAACAATGTGTGGAAACAAACCCACGTGTAATAGACTTAAACACGGGACACATATCAAATGTTACGTTTTGCAGACTCGGGACTGTCAAACGAGCATAATCGGAAAGTGCATGCGAATCCTGATCCTACTGTCCCTACTTGATGAGTGCAAACAGCACGAAACCGGTCGTGGGGTGTGTGTGTGATGGAAATGCATGTAAATGAGCTTTTTTGAATTAGTTCACATTGTAAATACTTTGTGGTAACCTGACGGTGTTGCATAGAACTCTCGAAACTGACATACTGAGCAAAGCGAGAAAGGAAAAGCAACAAGAAACTGGGACGAGTAAGAAAAATAGGGAAGAGGCGTTTGATGGCATCAATGAATTTCTCATTAAGCATAGTACGACATGGGGAAAGCGAAAACTGCGACTGATACCAGCAAAGAGATTCAATGTGTTGGGTAGAAATCCAGTTGTTTAAGGATAACAGTGGAACGACAAAAGCGTCGTTAATAGTAATTATACAGACAGTAACAGTTTCATCGCTCATAGATCAATATGTAATCGGTCTTTTTCATCTCAGCCGAACCGGCCACAAGTTGCTAGAAAGTTGTGCTAATAGCATCTCAGTGACTTCCGCACGGGATAAGAAAAAAAAGAACTAGAGGCTCAACAGGTGTAAAGGATAAAGTCGATCATAGAAAATTAAAGCCAGTATCGCAAACAGGCGCAAGTGAACTGTCAGTAACTACCTTGCGATTGATGTATTCCAAGAAATCCCATCCAGAACTTTCCTGTGCAGTTTCCAGCAGCCGAAGGTGAGCGTCGTAGTCCTGAATCGTCGATTGACATATATCGAGAATCACACGGCGGAGCGAGCGCATCAGTGATGTCCACGCTTCTTCGAATGTTTTTTCATCAACTGCTCGTCGATCCGTTATCCGGAGAAAATGACTAAATGGAAGAAGAACACATCAAGCCCAAATCCCAAAGTGCAAAAGATACAAAGAAGTAAAAGGGAGAGTAAATTCGACGGCTGACACACCAAAATGTGCCAAACAGAGATAAAAAAAACCTAGGGACATAGGCGGCGTTTCACAAGAATTGTGGAAATTGCGGGAGAAAAAATACTTCGCTATCACAGACCAACTTAAGTTACCGACAGCTTGCGTGAAACCAGAATAACATACAAAGTTTGGTCCGTGAAAGTTGAATCAGCTTCAAAAATAGCTGCAAGGAATCAGTACACATCATATACTCGTGAAGTTTGTTACGTTGGATAAGGTCGAATGAGTTTTAACACCGACTTAAGGAATTATTATGGTCGTCATTTAGAGATGACAAGGCGCAAGTGAAGATGTGCTTCCTTCCGTTTTGAACAAATACGAACGAAATCACCAGCCTGAAGACAGACTAAGTGCCGCGTATTTATCAACTACATGTGGGCTAACATATTTTCAAGTTGCCCTCGTCAAGACATAAATAAGTGGGGTCCTTACCTCGTATCTGCCTAGGTCTGGGCAACCTGAGTGTCTGAGCCCAGGTTCTGTGGATAACTGTGTGGCAATTTGCTTCGATATAGACTAGCGATTTTATTCATGTAGCTGAGAAGTTTCTACAAATTATAAACCAAACACTACATATTTCTTTGGGAGGTAGTGAGCTGCATGATGAAACAGGCTGGAGTCTCACTACCGTTTCCTGTTCTTTTTTCTTCCTCATATCTGTCTAGACCTGGGCAAACTGACAGTATCTTAGCCCACGTGCAGTCTCTGACTGTGCGGCACTTTGCCTGGATCAGGCTTGTGCTTTCATACCATACCATATTGGGATGATTTGAATGATTCAAAAGATGGTGCATGAGGTATGAAAACTAAAGATGAAAACAGGACGTTGTCCTTGGGTATATCTGTCAGCATTTGGAACGCGACGATAGTAAAATTGAATTGCGTTTATTTTTACGCCTGTTTCTCAGAGTTAGTTAGCAAACTGACCTATATTTGGTTTTGATTTGATCTAACGCTATTATTGAACAACAATAACGCCAAGCTAGTAGTATTGATTAATTGCGTTAGCAAGATATTTTAAATAAGTATTTCTAAATAAACGAAATCGTTAAAATTATTTCACTCACCGATCATCAGTTGGTATATTGAAGTCTTGCTTTATTTTCTGAAACAGATCTGGTTTGATCCAGACTCTAGGGCCACTTGAGGGTGGGTCTGCGTCTATCATCAGAATGATCCAGTCGTTTATATTGCTGGCGTGCAATTGACTGAGCCAATTGGTTAGCATCTGTTTCCCACCACCAGAGCTGTATTGTGTATGATTCTACGAGAATTGGAAGAAACAACAAAATAATGATTCTTGATTTGTTCGCCAACGTGACTGAATCCAAACTTGTATGCATAGCTTGTTGCTATTAGTTACATTTTACCGTCTGTGACGTTGAATATTGTAATTTGACACATTTTAAAACTGACGCATTATGCCGTCTTCATTGAACTTGGTTAAACCCTAAATTAGTTGGCTAACTGAAAACACTTCCAACGCTTGAGAGTAAGAACCAAACACGCCATGCATGCCTATCGAACAAACTAGGTTGAGGTACATACGTCCCGACACATCCAACAGGCAATAAAGTATCTTGAATGATTAGACTGACAGCAGCAGGACAGCTTGCTTCTTGCGGTAAATACAGTAGATCCTATCAATATATGAAAGCATAAGCCTGATCCAGGCAAAATGCCGCACAGTCAGAGACTGCACACGGGCTGAGATACTGTAAGGTGGCCCAGTCCTATGTCATATCAAACTTTGCTCAAATTTAATTGCACAAGTTAATTAAGCTCTCAGAGTCTAGATTTGAATTAATGATAACAATGATAGTAATAATGATCCTATCAGTCTGTGGTAAAAACATTTTCACACACCTGCTATATGAACCACGGACAACAGGAATGAAATACAGCCAATATGTTGATACTAGTTGGTAGTTTTACGTTATAAACGGGTAAGCGCTGCGTAATACTGCACACGTAGCTTCATCTACAGCAAAATTCGGTTAACAAGAGTAACCGATACAAATAGATGCGTGCAATAGTATGCTTCAAAAACATTTTCATCAGATTGAGATAAGTTTTCAGCAACATCTGAGGTTAAAAAACTGACATCTGGAATCGTATGATACGGCCAGACCAAATACATTCGCGAAGTGTACAGGTGTTGTTGAAAATGAAAAGTACTCGAATGAACGCGCACAATATGATCAGCATTACGGCGTGGGAACATTAGCGACGCGGGTAGATGAACGAAAATTTATCCAATGAGTTCAAAATATATTTCATGTTATATGAAACTCCTTAATGTTTGTTGTGGACCATAAAAATTTTATTCAAAATTTCCGATAATGAAGTCAACAGTTTGGTGTTAACTTTGCCCGTATGGAAAGTCACAGTTTCGTATTGAAATAACTTCTCGTTGTTCGATCACGACTGAACTGATCACGAACAAAATGACAAACTGTTGCACTTCACGAACTTAAATACACCATGAGAAAATATTATCTGTAGCAGAATATAATTAAACAATGTATATCAGTATGAAATCTCAAGCATAGATCTGATCAAGGGTGTCACACAGTCAGACTGCGCGTGGTTTAATACACTGTCAGGTTGCCGAGGCAGAGACAGATATAAAATGGGAAAATGGAAAAATTCAGCGTGCTTTCTAATGCTGCCAAGTGATGTGTGTGTGATGTGAAAGCACAAGCCTGATCCAGGCAAAGTGCCGCACAGTCAGAGACCGCACGTGGGCTGAGATACTGTCAGGTTGCCCATGTCTAGACAGACAAAATGTGGCAAGTACCTTCAACAAATCAATTTAGCACGGTGTTACCGGCGCAGCACGTAAACCATGAACACGGACATATGAAAAGTGACAAGAAAATTCGCTTGTAATCATGTCACACCGAAGACGATTATTATAGTTCTTGAAAGCGACGAACAAGTGGCTAAGAATAGAACAAATGAGTCTGCATTTATGAGCTTTGAAACACATAGTTTGAGATAGTACTGAGATTACGACTTGATTTATAGCAAACAAGGATGGCGGCAAGTTATACTATAACAATAAGATTTACTAGTTTGGTAAGTAGATATCAATGGGAAAAATTACTAAAAAGCAGAAAACGCTGAACGGATCGAAAAACATCGCATTGACAGTGCGATCGCAATAAAACTAACAAGCATGGTATGAAAGCACAAGCCTGATGCAGGCAAAGTGCCGCACCGTCAGACTGCACGTGGGCTAAGATACTGTCAGGTTGCCCATGCCTAGACAGATATGAGGAAGAAAATATAACAAGCATATTTGTAACTCACGTTGGATATGACATGGATATACAAGAGAGGTTGACTGGAACCGAGACGGTGTACTGGGCGGCCGCTGGAAAGCACTTTAACCGGTGTCCGTGTAGCAGCTGGGTTGAATCGCGTGAAACAAGCGTCTATTCTCACTGGATACGGAGCACAACGCTTGGAGTGACGCCATAAGACGGGCTCCGAAGAAATGGTGAGCAAACACCGAGTTTCAAGTTCGGCGACCAGCAAATCATGTCCAGTACCTTGAAGACAGCAATCATAAGGCAAATCTTATTTTGGGGTGTTGTGAAAATGAGGTATTCACGATAAGAAGGATAATTGGCATCGGCGTTCTATCCTTTATTTCTATGAATTGCACGATATAATGGGAAGTTTACAATTTGAAAGAACCAGTGGCATTTTATTAGGAATCATATTTGGCGCATTGACAAACTTTTCTTTGTCAGTGAAGCAAAATGGATTGAGTCCGAATAGGTGAAGATATCGTAGCTTGCCGCTCCAGTGAGTGAGTTTCACCCTTCACTGGATAATAAGATAACACTGTGCATGTAAATTAAGTAGCCGATTATCATACGACAGCAGCTAGGCATGGTACGTTCAATGTAACAAAACTAGTCGTTGTAAAAACTTATTTCAAAGCACAAAAAGTTTTTGGAATACAATTCATTGATTTTTTAATCGTAATGAGTACATAGTATTATTGGTATTAGATCACAAGCCTAGATCCGAGCAAAGTGCGTATAGTCGTAGACTGCAAATGAGTTAAGATACTGTCAGATTTCCCAGGCCTATACAGATATGGGAGAATATGGGAAATGGGAGTGAGACTCTAGCGTGTTTTCGCATGCAGCACAATAAGGTGAGCCACGCAAAACGTTGGATTAAGTTTCGCGTCTACAAAAAATCAACCCTGGTGAAAGTCAAGCCGAGACTGCCAAACATGATTAATTAAATATAAAAGGGTTTATGGCATGGTCAGAGAACTTACAACATATGATAGGTTTGACCGATTTTTCAGCCATTTACAATTCAAAGAAACGATCAAACGAGATAACATCCGGAGCCACAAATTAATGCATCGAACTAAAAAAACAGGAAAGCTTGGTTGAATTTATCAGTGCAAATTAATTCTCAACGAACAACTAACACGTAGGACATAAAAGAACTAACCCAGCTGCGGCATTATTATAATCTCAATTACTGAAAGGTAACATCATCTATGCACGTGACAAATGGCCAACAATGTCGAAAAGCAAACACTGTTGCAATACACAAACGCTAGTACAGAAGTCATATTAATACGCTGGGATTAATGCAGACGATACAATATTCACATTGGCTTATTACAGCTATTAGATCGTCATGGGGCTTATATCATGTGTTTCAAATCAAACACTTGAGATTGAAAATGAGCAAAATGATGAGGTGTTGAATATTACGCTACGCGATAAACCGCCCAAGTTGGTCGTAAAGTAGAGAAAACCTCATGTGCGGTGGAAAATTAGCAGCAATCTCAAGTGTGCGCGCAAGCCTGCACTTCCATAAAGGTATACTTTGTGATTTAAACTCTCCATGGCGTAGATCTTCTAGAATACGACCATTTTCCCTTCTACACACACGACTCAGCCAACGTAAGCGGCATTGTCGTAGTAAAGTAACCAGGATCTACAAACTAGTTTTACAAATCCATTCTGTATTTGTTACTTTGTTCGTCTACGATATGTTCGTGATGCGACAGATGATCCGTAAATAAAAAGCATCAAGCTTCCGTTGGTGTCATGTGCACATGTTACAGGTTTCGCTGCCATGTTTAGTAGCATTCATTATTCATCATCATTTAGTATTCATTTAGTACGCACGTGTTGTATACTATGTATTTATGTATTTATGGTCAGCTTGCGGTAGGTCTAGACACGGTGGCCGAAAACAGCAATCTTTATTCGACTTCAAAGCGGAGTTTGACTCAGTAGAACAAAATTTTCTGTTTAACACCTTGCTGTGCAAAGGCGTTCCTTGAAAGTATGTCAGCGTACTGCGTTGGGGTTTAAATGACCTTTCGTCAGAATGCCTAACCACAAAAAAAAATACTAACCACAAATGGCGTCCGACAAGAGTGTCCGATTTCTCCTATTCATATATAATATAGTAATTTATGTGATTACGGAATTATGCAGCAAAGGCATCCTTACTTTCACTTTATTCCCGGTGGCAAGCTTCTCGATTTGGACTATGCTGATGATATAGTTCTGCGTTTTGACTCGTGCATATATGTATCTTAGTATGGTGCTATCATTTGCAATGCGTTTTACAAGTTTACAAGTGCAGTGTTCTCCTGCAAGATATCTACTTGTCAAAAAGCACTTTATTCATTCCTGTGGTTAGACACCTACGCTTAAAAATTTTGAGAAATATTGTCAGCGGATTACACAAGACATCTGAGTGAGCACGTAAAAAAACGGAAAAATACTGCCTGGACATGGCGCCTGTGTATCTGTCTTTTCTTCTTCTTCTGTATAGACGGCAAGGGGTTGCCCCAGCCATTGATATGATGGCCATTCAGATGAACGGGTTTCATTTAACCGTGGATTGCCTTTCCGAAACAATCAGCAAGCATTTGTTAAGTGCACGTTTGAACTGCTCTTCCGTGGTTTCAGCAAAGACTGTTCCCAGAAGGGCCTTCGATAAGTTCCATAACCTGGTGGATAGAGTGCACTTCACAGCAAGGAGTAAATTTAATCGCTTCTGAAGCTTCATAACATGACGTCAATTTTTGGCATCAGTTGAAAGCTCGTTGCTATACTTTCCCAACAAGATCCGTCTTGTGATGAAATTGTGATTTTGCCTGACCAAATCACACTAAACATTTTCATGTGCTCACCATATCTTTCTCCCATTTGAGCTACAATACTGTCCTTTTGAATTGAATAAAGCCTGAATTCCTAGTCTTGATCAGTTCTGTTCGCAATCCGTGTTTGCTTGAAAACATCATGTTAATATATTCAATTAAAAATTCCGAACCGTAGAACCTCGTCTTCAACCAGAACGGTACGATGTTCATCCAACTGCTCCTGAAGCTTCTAAACGGTGGGCGCACTGGTGCAAGACTTTTCAGAACTTTGCTTCTACTACTACGAATCTAAGAAGCTAAACTGTTTAACCAGCTTTATTTCTGCTACTGTATATGAATTTATTGACGATGACAATGCTACACTAAAAATCTCTATGTACAACCTAAAAACGAAGTATTCGCTTGCCATGCTCTGGCCGTTTGTAAGCAGAAAAACGGACAATCTATTGAGCAATTTGTTATGAAAGTAAAATCCATAGCTAAAGAGTGTAATTTAGCAGGTTACCAATTATCAATACCATGACGACGCTATTCGAGACGCTTTAATCACGTAAATTTGAACAAACACCAAGCGTCAGCTATTAACAGAATGGCGCAAATTGGACTTTCAATCTGGTTTCAAACAAGCACGTTCTCTGGAGTACGCTCAACTACAATCTGAGACATACCAGACTCACGCGATCCCTCGCGGTACAGTTTCTAGCTAACATTCGTCACTCCCCGTCCCTAATGAGGCTACTGATAATACTGCTGCTATTTCAAGTGCGAAATGTATTTTGTGGGAATATTCTACATCCTCGTTCGAAATGTCTAGCACGTGGAGCAAACTGTAAAGCTTGCGATAAAAGGTTATTTCCAAACCACCTGCATGTCACACCACAAGCCAAAACCGACTTCACTTGCTTCACTATCTATTCCCGAATGTCTGTCAAAAGCTATCACTTCTGTTATTGTCAACAGAACAAAACCAAATGCTCTCGTCGAACCGACAGTTCTGAAAGCTACGTTTCTACTCAGACAGTGCTTGATAATTAGTGAAAGATTAATAAATCAATAAATCGTATCACAATGGCAAACAGAGCTATTTCTAGCCTTACGGTAGGATATTGCTGCCTTTCCGTCTTACATAATAATTCTGTTTACCACAACAAATTCTCAGTTCTTCCAAACTTATGATCCGACGTCTAGCTTGATAACATTTGGAAATTGCATCAAAAGTTAAAATATATTTTGGGGGCACTGGAGCTGCTTTTACTATTTGCGGAGTGTCTGCTACCAAAAATCAAGCGCAAAGCCTCTTCAGCCATCTCACAAAAATTGTTAAATATTAACAGCAAAAACTTGGCGACATTCTATTCCAGAGGAGGAATTCATAAGTAAAATGTCTCCTCAAAAAATGAATAATCGAACCATCTGTTTGCGATGGAGAGCTCAAGTTCTTGTCACATTCAATGATCGCCATAAAAAGCGTATGGTCATTGATTACGGCCAACCTGTTAATTGTTATCCTAGTAAACACGTTAACCAATCGCTGCTCGAACAACATGCGTTTGCCGCGTTTAAATGCTGTGTGGAGGTTTCTAGCCCGCCGACATTTTTCGAAGTCAGCATTTGTCCGGCTTACGAATAAAAAAGCCTTAAGCTCCATTTTTATCAGACGATACACAATTCTTGGTTATGCTTTTTTACGCTTATATTCTGTGTGATACTGCACCAGGATGTTGCAGCTGCGGCCGAAGCTCTGAAAGCTCATTTTGCCTCGATTTTTCAATCTTCTTGGGGCAACATCACGATTCCTGTAAATTTATCCCCATCCCATTCCACTTTATCGGACATCGAATTTACATCCCCAGTTATATACCGTAAACTAAGAAACTTACGGCCCACCAGTTCCGCTGGACCAGACGGTTTCCATCCCCGAACCCTACGCGAATGTGCCTCCTCTCTCTGTTATCCCCTGGCTAATCTTTTCACGCACCTCTTTGCTAACGGCTGTGTCCCACTTGACTGAAAGTGTGGATCTATCTCTCCCATCTATAAAAGCGGCTCTCGGTCTCTCGTGTCTAATTACCGACCGATAACATTACTCTCTGTTATATCGAAACTTATGGAATCTATTATCAGTGACTCTCTGATCCAGTTCATTGAAGGACTACACCTTCTGTCTGATTCGCAACACGGTTTCCGTCCCCGGAGATCATGTGTGACAAACCTGATGCTCGCACGTGACCACTGGACATCCGAAGTCGACAAAGGACGAGAGATTCACCTAGTATACTTAGATTTCTCGAAAGCTTTCGACAGAGTCAACCATCGAATCTTGCTCCGCAAATTATGTTCTCTAGGGATTGCAGGTCAGTTGCTTCAGTGGCTTGAGAGTTATTTATCAGATCGCCGCGCATGCGTCCGCGTCGATGGATGTCTCTCTTCAAGTTTCAGCATTTCCAGCGGTGTCCCTCAAGGCTCTGTACTCGGGCCAACCCTATTCCTATCCTTCATTGATGATGTCGTTCAAGCCATGATTCCCACACGCTCATGTATGCCGACGACATGAAACTCTGGAGAGTCATCACATGTCAACACGACATCGATCAACTACAGGACGACCTCAATTCGCTTTATGTGTGGTCACTCGAAAATTGCTTACCGTTCAATACAGAGAAATGCCGCGTCCTTTCAACGCGTACAAACTCTAGCCCAAGCTATTACCTGGGATTACACCCAATTGAGACGACTTCCTCAGAAAGAGACTTAGGCATTATCGTGCAGTCCAACATGTCAGTCTCGGCGACGTGCCTGAGAGCAGCCAATAAAGCAAACGCCATGCTTGGTCTTCTCAAACGTGTTTTTCGCAGATTTGAACCTCAATGTTTGTCGCTTTTGCTCAAAGCATTCATCCGTCCACATCTAGAATACGCCGTTCAAGTTTGGTGCCCGTGGTTACTGAAGGACCAAAGACTTCTTGAGGCTCCCCAGCGACGCGCCACAAAACTTGTCAGAGGTCTGGCCTTGTATCCTTATCCTGAACGTCTTCGCTCCCTCAATCTCTTTTCAGTGAAATACAGAAGGGTCCGTGGTGACCTCATTCTCACCTACCAAATCCTCTCATCCACTGATCACCCTTGTAAACACATTCTCGTCCTTAATCGTGAAACTTCACATCTTCGTGGCCATTCACTCAAACTTTCATATCAACACTCACGCCTCAACTGTCGCAGGCATTTCTTTTCCCTCCGGATATGTACTCACTGGAATATTCTATCCCAGAAAGTCGTATCCGCAACATCCGTAGAGGTTTTTAAACGGAGTCTGGACGCTCATTTAAATGATCTCCACAACAACATACCTTGAGGCCTTGTCTGTCCGATTGCTGTTGTTCTCGGATAAGCACTGATCCACTACACCGCATCGCGAATTCGCTTCATTTTTTCAGGTACGTTGTCCTCCCTGCCTTACTACTCCGTTCATTCCCTTCCTAACCACCTGTCAGTTTTACTTGTTTCCAGGTCTAACGCCACCCCGATGCCTCCGTATTCTCCTGCTACCGCCTCGCAATATAAGGAAAGCGCAATTCCAAAGCGAGTGTGGCCCGCTATAAGGCCTCCCCGTCCCCGTACAGATGACACTCACTATTTTATTTCCACCACACTGTACATACCAACCTGTGGTTATTCTTAAGCTACGCTTTTACACCACAATAAACCATTGAACAATTGAACCATATCTTTCCCTCTTTCCACAGCGTTTCCTGTCCCAGCAAATATGGATCACATTTCCCTTCGACAACTTTGCTGAACTGCTGAAACTTCTTCAGACCCAATGTGCTAACTATCCTGTGGTTATTTCATTAAGCTTGTAGATTTTTTTCACAATACACTATTGACTATTGAAAGACAGCAGCGTTTGACATGGCAGCAAACGTTTTTAAGGCTACTTGTCAAACTACCGACAAAAGGATTCGTGTATTGTGTTTTATAATTTGTGTATTTTTGACACAACTTTATGGATCCCTGTACGACATCAAGATAATTGAAGTACAGATTGTGCCTCAAGGTCGTAAGTTATACTTTGAATTGTACGCGGTTTCTTCATCTTCTGATTCGTTTTCTTCTTTTTGATAGACGACAGAGGGCCAAGTCCTTGTAGGCCGCATCTCTTTGTATCAGCAACATATTTTTGGAGAACCCCAGTTAAAGAAATCCTGTCCAGTGTTGTATAGCGTTGTCGTGATTACAGGCAGTGCTTTATCAACTAGTTGCTTGAATTGGTTTTCAAATCTTGCTGAAATAACTTATTCCGAAAGCGCATTCCACAATAGAGTGCCACACCTCCTCCACGTTATGCACGGTCTCGACATAGCAGTGACCTGCCAGTAATCTTTAACTCACCATCGTGGATTTGCTGGTTAAGCCATGTTTAAGTGATGGCGATTAACTGAGGTCGTTTTGTTTCGCACCTAGCGACAAGTTCGACAAATTTCTTAATCAAGCATTGTGTATCAGTAAACATGCATCCAAGAACAGTTTTGGTAAGTAAAGATGGATGGTGACGTGTGATGACATAACTTTAGAAAACGGTCATTGTCGCGCCGACTCCGGAAGCGTCGGCACTTTTATGATTTTTCATAAGTTCAGTACCATATCGGTCTTTCCAGGTTGTGAGGCGTAAATCGAATTATCTTTTTAACCAAAATATATTTTTTCATTTGCTTTAAGTCCATACTCCTGAGTTATTTGAAGTCGTTTGCGCTCGATTGTTAGTTTCGTGTCTAAGCTGAATATTCATTTCTTGATTCAGATAATAGGGCTTCATCAATCCGTAAAGTATTGGATGCAGAGTGGGCTGCATAAAATATAAATATTTCTGTATTTGCTGAGCATTACACCTTTTTGTATATAGTTTTTTCGGCATTTTCAGTTGGAACCTACTGTGTCAACCAAGATACTCATCAGGATGATTATTTTCAGTGGACGTGGCCCATTACCTTTTTAATTCTCTGATGAAGGAATTCTGAAATTATCAACCACAATTGCCTTTTGGACAAACATTGTATCAGCCAGAAAGCTATATTGCCTGCAGTCATTCTCAGCTCGCTTGTAATTCATCTTTGACTCTAAACATTTCGTCAGGTCGTCAAATATAAAGAAAATGTTATAAACGTCTGTGTCGTGAGCAAAATCCATGAAAAATTTCAAGATTATGCTTAGTTTGCCTTCACTGCTTGTTTGGTGTTCAGATTCAGTAATAGGACCCACGGTTTTTATTCACTTATTCTGAGGTTGTTTTGTTGAAACTCTGAGGGAATAGTAGAAAATTACGCAAATATCACTTCAACGATGAACCACATGCACATTTCGTAAAAGAGGTCGTAAATCTCATACCTAAAAACTTACTGATTTTCTTGATAACACCATCAAAAAGGGGATAACGCAAAGGTTGCTTCGTACTCAGTGAGACGGCATCTACAACGGGTGTATTATACTCATACGCCTGCATTTGCGACGCTTGTATCCAAATTTCAGGAAGTATTTGTTTTTTTATCAAGACACTCATACTGCCTGACTGAATATGTCAAATGATAAACTTGCTTCCAGGAAAGACCGCTCGATTCAGCTTAAGGCCATAGGGTATGGAATTAGTTTATTATGTAAGTTTGAAATTCATTCCCGCTATTATTCCCGTATTGAAGCTAAATGCTTACTGAAGCGTTCATTGTTTAGTATTACCAAAGTTGTTTCAACGATTTGGCAACCAAATCTTCAATCCCTCGTATTTCTGACAATTAAAAATATTCTAGGTGAATACAAAAGTCATTATTGGTTACTACCGCCACCCAATTGATATAAACCTATCTGTTATACAGATTAACCCGGTTGACGGATTTACTCTTTTTGCATTTTCGCAGTAACTAAATTTAGCATGTTCCATCACTCTGAGTTCAAAAACCTCCACTTTTTTAATGAAACCAAGAGCGAGCGAACAAATTATGGACAATAATAAGATAATTACAAGATTTTCTTACAATTTAGCCTAGAATAACGACGATGAATTCCTTTATTCCAGAGAGTTATCAAAGTGTAGCATTCTGTATTATGAATGGATTTTCTTTCACAATTTGATCGAATTTCTCGACATCTCAGACACAACTCGTTAGATAAAAAAACCACACTCTAAAATCTTCATGAGGATGAGTAAAACATTTCTGTTTTATTTTGTAGACGAATTTCTAGCAACTCGATTAATCTCACAATGAATTGAAAAAATGATGGGAAAAACTTTCCAGCAAGTTTGGAATTGTTGATTTCTGGCGAAATCTTTGATCCACTTTAGTAAATATTCAGTCAGATTTCAATGTACCGACCCTTGCAACACACATTACAGGTGACGATTCATTCAAAAGCTTTCTTCAAGAAATAATGACTTGCACCCCTCTTTACAACCATGTGCAACAACCAACCCGAATTCGATCTGAACAAACCCCATCAAGCCTGACCTCATACTTACAAACGAAGAACTCATGATAGAATCTGTTTCATATACAGCTGCACTCGGATTGAGTGATCATGTTGTCACGACATTTGTTTATACTTATCAATACGAACCAGCAGGAAATACTCAACGAACATATACATCTGTGAACTATGACTTGCTTCGAGCTCTTACTGCTGCAAATCGATGGGATTTCCTTGAGCTCAAATCAGCTAAGGAAATCTGGGAATCGTTTTACAGCCAACTTCGTATTATCATTGACGTATCATCGGTGGCGAAAATAATATCCAGCAAACAGCGTCCGAAAAAGCCTCTTAGAAGCAGTACTCGGAATCGGATGTGTGAGCGTGACAATGCCTGGTTCAAATACTTGGACGATCCGTCTGGGATAACTTGGTGCTACTACACGTCATTGCGAAATAAGTGTGTCTGTCTCATTCGGAAAGACAGAAAAGATTATCAAATCAGTCTTGTCTAAAAATTCATTATAAATCCCAAAGCATTGTATAGACACATCAACGACCTCCGGAATGTTGAAATGGGAATACCGCCACTGGTCTCTGGTACTGGAATAGTGACGCCATTTAAAGATTGCGCTAACGTTTTCCGACGACAATTCGCATCAGTTATCTCACAAATGTCGACCCATAGACAGACCTCAAACTCTGACAGCTGCAGCCTGCCAATTCTTCACGTGGTGGAGTTCCCCCCAACGTTGTTCAATCAAAATTAATAACGATGAAGAGAACAGGCTCACCCGGTATAGACAATATACACGCAAACGTTTTGCACAATCTATCTTCCGAGTTGGCAATACCGACATCTGACGTATTCACGATGATGTTCGAGCAGAGCTTTGTACCAGAAACTTGGAAAACTGCCCTGATTATTCCCATCTACAAGGGTGGTAAAAGAAATGATCCTTTAAACTATCGCCCGATAGCGTTATTACCAGTGCTATCCAAAGTAATGGAGTCCATAATAGCTGATGCCTTACGGAATCACTTTGAGATTAATAATTTAATCTCCGAGGCACAGCATGGATTCAGGAAAAAAAGATCCTGCCTGACAAACTTGCTATTAGTAAAAGAATCTTGGTCTGAGCTACTGGATGCCGGCAACTCCGTGGACGTAATTTATATCGATTTCTCAAAAGCCTTCGATCGTGTGAATCACGAAATACTTTCGTCGAAACTACTCACCTACGGAGTACAGGGTAAACTCCATGCATGGATTAAAGAATGGTTGATATCTCGTGAGATGTACGTGAGAGTCAAAAACGAACTATCCGAGTCGATTAAAGTTGCCTGTGGTGTCCCACAAGGATCAGTCCTCGGACCGCTTTTGTTTTTAATATATATAAACGACTTGCCTACTGTATTACAGTCCTCCGTGCTTATTTTCGCTGATGACGCAAAGCTTTGGCGCAAGATAGACTCCACAGACGACACACAGAACCTGCAACGGGATCTCGATAGGATTCACACTTGGTCCATAGACAACGAAATGCCCCTGAATGCTTCGAAATGCAGCCTATTGTCTCTCAACAGCAAGTCGAGCAAAGAATATTATCTTGGTCGCACTGTTATTAAACCCGCTTCCACCGAAAAAGATTTAGGTGTGATTATCCAATCAGACTTAGGAAACTCAATGCAATGTCGACTGGCTGCCTGCAAAGCTGAAAACAACTTGGGTCTCCTCAGAAGAGTCCTAGGTTCGTTTGAACCCAATATTGCCTGCAAATTGATTTCAACGTACATCCGTCCTCATGTTGAATATGCTATACCGGCATGGGATCCTTGGTTGAAAAAAGATATTCTGCTATTAGAAACTCCACAGCGCAGAGCGACAAAACTCGTCATGGGACTATCAAATTATCCATACGAAACGCGACTTAAATTATTGAATTTGCATTCGGCTGAATACAGACGGAAACGAGGAGCACTTATATTCATTTGGACAGTGCTTAATCAAACAAATCATCCTTGCGGTCATTTGTTTCATCTTTCCCACAACACACATCTGCGAGGTCACCAATCGAAACTTTACCAACAGCTTAGCAGGTTGAACTGCCGCAAATATACATTTTCCGTTCGCAATGTGCAACTGTGGAACAGTTTACCTACTCATGTGGTACAATCTGGAACTGTTAAAGTTTTCAAGAAATCACTAAATATCCACATGAAAAAGTAAGTTTTTATGTTTGACAATAATCTAACAATATTTTGATATTTTTTACCATCCGACCCGATGTACATTTATGTGGGTCTTGTAAAGCATAGCTTTTTACCTGCATATAATCTATGAATATATCTATGGATATTAACTGCTTCAGGCATTAATAGCGAACGTTAATGTGGTATAAGTCCAAATGCTTGGCTACAATCAATGAATATAACATCCATTGAAATCTCAATATCCATTGCGGTGGCTCAAAATACATGCGCCGTTAGGAGGTGGATCATACCTGAAATACCTTTAGTGAATCCATGCCGATTGAGTGCTAACTGCTCCGATGAACGTAGAAGGGATTTCAAATTATCATTCAACAAACTTTCTAACACCTAAAAAATCGCGGAGGTCACTGTGACGCGTCTATAATTTACTAGCAGAATTGGGTACTGAACTTTGAGCATAGGCTTGTTGGCACTATCTTTCTAATTGGATGAAATTTTTCCATTTTCTAACGATTTAGCGAAAAGCATTCTCACATGTTTAATCCATTTAATATTGATCGTCTTTAGTAACGCAGGGTGCACATCGCCTTCTAATATCAATACACGCCAAGGCTTGCCTAATTATATTTGGGGCGACCATGATAGTTGATATGCACGCCTCGGCATCCTGGTTCCAGTGAAATGTTATCATTGATTGAATAAATAAATGTATACCGGATGGCGAGGTCTTCTGCCTTTTCTAAATCTGCGTTAAATGATCTGAAATCTAATACCAGATTCGGAATCGTGGAGTACAATTTGGTTCTTCGGCGAATGTACGCCAAAAGCTTTTTGTAGCAACGGTTAGTTCCATCACTAAACAGGATTTATATTCTCTGTTCCCTTGAATTTTGTTTTGTTTCTGTGCAAAAAATGTGTGAATTAGTTGCATTTATCATAATCAACTGCTTGTTGTGTAACCCGATTATTCATTTATAACTTTTTTTCTTTGGCGTACAAGTCTCGCTTTTCTTCAAAGAACCATGTTAGAAGAGTGATTCCGGAATGAGTCTCTCAATGTACGTGTGCTACGATGCTCATAATGTTATCGGGCAGACGCCACTACATATTATCCATATCTGAGTCTTATGATAAAGATTAATCTAACTGACTGGATAGATTAAGCACATACTTTACGTTAAAGCGCAAATAGTTTATAATTTTTCTTTCCAGCTGTAGAGGAAGCGGACCTCGGGTCAATGTAAATCAAAGTGAATCATGTGCGATAGAGACAATCGAACCATCAACATTCATAAATGAAATATCCGCATATCTTGACCTGAAAATCAAATCCAGCTGCAAAGATTAGGTTAAAACAAATAGTGTTGGAAATCCCATTTATGCATTAAAACCATTTCAAGGGACAAAACGAGTTCCGCCATTCGTTCAATCCTGTTAGTTTGCTGTAAACATTCTTAAAACATAATCATGTATTTCATGCATTGGTTCACCAAGAATGAACTATTTTCATTAATAAGATCATTTAGAAAGTCACCACTGGAATATCCCAGATTCATCCCGTCTATATCATGCGCATTGGATTTGTTAAGCATCAAGCAATCGTTTTCAACGCCGTATTGTCTAAGTTGTACGAACACCTCGGGGATATGTACACGCAGTGTTGTATACATGACCAAAATCTCAGCCAACCCGCTAGTGGTATTCACATTACCCTACGAGCTCTCACTAATGCCGAAAGCGCTCTGGAATCACTCGAATGCTTAAAAAACACGATGTCCTCAATATGTAGAGCAACGCCTTTACATAACGGAGACCTTATTCTGTCAGTTCTGGCTAAACAGTTTTGTGATATTCATAACTTGAAATCCACAATGTCCTCATGCAATCACGTCTCATATATGTCAACGATTTCCGGGTTGTTAGATTCCAATGCAACACTGAGTTCATCCCATTTGTTTCTCGAGCTCCTCGCATTAAAACCAGCATTTTAATTGACCAAGTTTCATTGTTAGAGGTTTTCATCGAATGCTCGATCTCTTCCTGACTATTCGAATATTAACAATGATCAGATTCGTTTCTCCTGAAATGTCCGTTGCATTATTTCGGTAACTGCACCTTTCCTTTTAAATCGATCCATGACAGTCAGATCTAGTATTATTCTGTTGGACTGTCGTTTCAATCTTTGAGATATTCTATGGATTAATGCTGATTGATCTTTGGAACCAAGGACAATTTAAGGGGCATTTGCGGTCATTGGGTGAGCATAGTGTTCTTCTTAATCGACATGCTGAAACAATCGTTATAACATCGTCTAATTGATCATGTCGGTTTGTAAAGCACGAATGCAGATATTTGCGATCTCGCTCCGTGCGATCTACAGCTGTCTCGGACATTTGTTCCGATACGTTCATTACAACCACACATTGACTCCGTGAATCGGTCTTGCTTTAAATGGTCCTGGAAGATATTACGCATTGTACCGAAATTGTAACTTCCGGTAGAATTATTTAGTGCGGAAATTAAAGAACGCAGCTCCTCAATCTGTTTTTAAAACGTTTTTCGAAATTACCAGTATCTGCGTCAGAATTGGCATTCACATTATTTTTAACGACTTCTAAGAAGGATACGGATACCTGTTTCAAAAGCTACGTAATCGGATTTAATTTCAGATTAGACACTTCTTGATGCTGTCGGAAAAACGCTACTGACTATGACAATTATCGGCAAGCTAGAAAACTTTGTTCGGCATTAAAACGCAGAAAACGTATGTTGTACGAGCAGCGATTGGTCGACGAGTCTACGTGTGCTCCAAACGGCTATTCGCATACAATCGTCGCCGCACAAAGGTGTCGCCATATATTCCTAATTAGATAGATACTAATGTGGTAGACATTACTGAGGATGGTTTGAAAGCTGAAGCCATAGCTGAGCAATATGCCACCGTGTAATTGATTATTGATTTTTGGAAGACAGTGATCTCCCTTCTGTTTCTAATAGCAGTGAGGTCCTGTATAATCTTGAAGTACATGTAGAGACGGTTAGACTACTATTGGAACAGTTAGACCCAATTTTCGCACCAGGACCAGACGGTAATCATCCGTTGGTTTTACGAGCAATATAAAAAGTGTTGTGCGTTACGCTCGTCAGGTTGTTTAAAAAATCTGTAACATCAGGAGTCTTGCCACAAGAATGGAAACAGGGTATTATTAAACCTATGTTTAAGAGTGGGGACATTGAGTCCCGCTAATTTACAGGCGGTCACATTGACTTCCGTGATTGGTAAATGTTAGAGAAGTTGATCTAGGAAAAATAGAGGCAAGTTCTTCTTGAGTGTGGGGTCGTTGGTGTCCACAACAATCGGGTGGACCAAAAATAGCCATGCGTAAGTAAATCTGATCTGGCGCGAGGAAGTTGGTGTGTGCTTTGAAGATTCTGGTCAAGCGGGTCGATGCATTTTATCCACTTCAGTGAGGCGTTTTGAACAGGGTGCCACACCGCCGGTCGACTCGTAAAGGGGAGGTTTCGGGTATTCAAGGTTGTCTACCTAAGTTGATCGATGCATTTATCTCGGGGCGGTCAAACCGTGTAGAGGTTAATGGAGTTTTGTCTTCAGAGATGATAGAAAGCTCCGAAATGTTGCAGGGATCTGTCCCTGCCCATTGTTATTCAAAATGTTAGTGAATGATATTCCGAACGCGGTCGCTATCGATCGTATTTTATTCGCGGATGATCTGAAACTGTGGGCCTATGTCAGTTTCTGCGATGGCCACAGGCAACTGCATCATGCAGTTGATGACTTAGTCAGCTGGACGCATCGCTGGTCACTGCCTATAAATGAGGACAAGACAGTGGTCATGCGCATATACTCCGATGACACTGGTAGTAAATACTTTCTTGAAGGTAAGCTTATTAGAGCGTTGATGGTCGAAAAGACTTACGTATTTTGGTTATGGATTCCTTGAAGTCGAATGCTGTCACTAGTCAGAGAATAGACAGCGCTACCAGGATGCTCTGGGCGATTCGGCGTTCATTTGCGACCATTACCCCGCAAATGTTCCAAAAACTTTTCTCTGCGTATGTTCGTCCTCTGTTGGAATATGGGCTTATTGTTGTACTTCCTCAGTCTAGAGGCCAATGCGACTCCTTGGAGAGGGTGCAAAGAAGGGGCACTAAGATTGTTATTGGAATGCGCCAACTCGCGTACGAGGATAGAAGGAGCTTGCTGAAACTCTACCCCTTAGAACTTTAAACTGAAAGATTTGACCTGTTTCTGACACACCATATTCTTCTGGATCAATATGAAGACGAGTTCATCCGGTACTTCCGACTAGTATGTGAGTCGAGGACTCTTGGACATGACCTTATTTTGTAGAAGTTGATCTGAAACTATCTTAATCAAAATCTGTTGCAGATTTTACTCTGAACGAAGGTACCAGTTAATCTTCAGTAGCGCTTTTGTAAATTTGTGAGCAAAAACTCACATATGTATTATGCAACATTGGGAAATGGATTCTAAATTGGAGAGAAACACTACCTTACTTTCCAGATATCCGGAAACAAGAACGTGAGAAAAGTACGAACTGTATACTCGATATCGAAGTGCCGGGTGCTCAACCGTATACCGTCGGAGGAAATCTGGGCGCGTGATTGGCTTTTAATCCCCATCAGCCATGTGCAACTTGAACCTGAACTTGAACTTGAATTAGGAGAAGAAATACGTACGTTAGTGCTGGACGGTGGCAATACGGCTTTGACTGCACCGGAAAAAGCATCCTTTTTTCTGCAGTGTTTATCGGGGCAATTCAGGTAACTGTTTAGAAACTCACGAGTGCAGAGCACCTCCCTTTAGCTCGGTGGAGGTTAATCAGGAAATAGTCATCACAGTTCTGTCGCAGCTGAATAAAAATAAGTCAGTTGTCCCCGACGGTATACATCCGGCTATTCTTCAACCGCTCGCGAATATAGTAAGCCTTGCAATCAGAAATCTTTTCGAAGCTAACTTACTCCAGGGTATACTACCGGATGATTGGAAACGAGCGGCGGTAATGACCATATACAAAAGGGTCCCATTTCGGATGTACGCAACTACAGACCAGTAAGCCTGACAATCATTCTTTGCAAGTGCTTGGAAAAATCATTCGGCACCAGGTATGTAAACATTTGGTGGCCAATTCCTTACTATCCGATGCCCAGCACGGATTCTAGAAAGGAAGGTCCTGCCTAACCAATCTTCTAAGCTTTCTTGACGAAGTGACATTACGCCTCGATGAAGAGAGAGTAGTCGAAGTCTGCTATCTTGATTTTCAAAAGGCATTTGATTCAGTAAACCATAAATACCTTCTGCAAAAACTACGTATGTGTGGCGTCACAGGTGACCCACATCGATGGTTAGACAGCTTCTTAACTAATCGCACTAACTATGTTAGAATTGCAGGGGTGTGCTCGGAGGAATCACTGATTCTCAGTGGAGTGCCTCAAGGCTCGGTGTTTGGTCCATTACTTTTTCTTATTTTTGTAAACGACCTGGCAGCGTGCTTGAGTTCACGCTGCTTTCTGTTTGCTGATGATGTTAAGATCCTAGGAACCGACAGTAGAGATACGCTTATCTCTGATTTAGAAAAAGTAATCGAGTGGACAAAGACCTGGGACTTGCCACTAAACCTGGGGAAGAGCTGTCTTCTGACGACTGATTTAGCGACAGCCCAACTAGAAGTTGGAGAAGGAACTATCAGAATAGCGGCTGCTTAGAAAGTGAAGGATCTTGGCATTACTATAACAGGCGATTTTAAATGGGCTACTCAATGTGCCGAAGCTGCAAACAAGGCTCGCAGAGAATTGTTCAGACTTCGCTCAGCGTTATCTTGCCGAAAACCTTCAATCTTCATCCCCTTATACCAAGTAGTCGTGCGGCCTCACTTGGAGTACTGCGTTCAATCCTGGGCACCGTACTTCTAAAAGGATATAGCATGTCTCGAAAGGGTACAAGCGTCT
>JACCGJ010008115.1:0-17959 GCA_013407085.1 Atriophallophorus winterbourni
TGGTTGTTAGAGAAATTTAGTACCACGCTAAATGACGTGTGTAAAATACTTGTCGGCAAAATCATATAAAAATAAAAAAATATTTCATACATGGGTTACAGATAGATTGAATATTCTAAACAGACACTTGAACCATGGAAACATTAGTGTGATCAATAAAAATGAAACAAAATAACCGTTAATCGGTGGTGATCCTCAAGGCTGCGATCGTCTCAATCAGCATTCAAAAATCAAATATAACGAATGACCATATAGACAAATTGCAGATATTCTGGTGACTCCAAAACATATTCTAATAACGACAATACATGACATAAGTCTACCTCGATATTAGAGGGATTATCAAGCCTCAATTCCTGATTCCTCTTCGCCAGAGTAAGTAATAGATACCGGCCACAACGAATACTTTGACGGTAGAATTATTTGGACGCGATATTAAACCGTATAGTGATATCATATATGACGACGAAGTTGAAATTAATAAAGCAGGTTGATTTGCGATTAGAGAGTTGCAATGAGGAATATCAACCCCAATTTGATCAGGGGAGTTGATTCGAGGGTAACGTAGCCAATAATCATCTTCAATATATATCAACATTATTATATCAACATTTGTTATTTTGTCCATTCACGACATGCACAAAATGCGACTGATCCTTCTTAAATGGAAATCATTCATCTTCATATAGTGTCTTGCTTGTATTATCTTGGTTTCACTAAACTAAATTAAAGCCTTTAGTACGCAAGCGTTGAATAGCATCATGGTTCTCCTTACAATAATCTTGCGCAGGCCCCAGGCAGGAGATTTCAAACGACAAGATGGCAGCAGCTTAGCCAATTCGCATATCAATTATGGTATCTTGCGTGTGGTTATCAACACAGATTGAACAAATGGTTTGTCTATAACTAATCAAAAACCGAGATCGAAAGAACAATGTATAATGCGCAATCAATTCAAAAAATGAAACATTAGTCCAACGATATGCAAGGCCGATTGAGAAATACAAAATAAATTACATGAAATATTTCATTGTTTTCCAAAATGTTTTTCGTAGAAAAGATAATGTTCGTGCTGCAAGCATAATTTAACAGAATCGCTCCTTGATAGTTGATTGAGACAAAGAAATATTAGCGCTCTAGAAATAAGGAAAAAAACATTTCGTTTAAAAGGCTACTTCTCTATCACGTATGTATTATATTCCTCAATAGATATATTATCAAGACAGCAGGGCATATTTTCTCAAAGAATATAGCAATTAACTTAGATAAGTGCATTTATTCCTGAAAATGATTTATATTTCTTGATATTCTCAAATGTGTGTTTCACGTGTGATTGATAATGAACTTTTGCCAGTCAAATAAAAGTAAAAGTATATTCTGTAATTCCAAGAATATTTTACCAAAAAATCAACCTTTTAATCATTATTAGCTTGCATTTCGATGATGGCACCAAATAAGTGGTTTCAAGCTGCTTGCACATATCAGGAAGGAACAGTACGATCTGGACACGCATGTGCTTCAAACAGTGAACTAAAGGAAAACAAGTAACGCGTGTAATCCACAGTTCGCTAATTGCGAAATAGGGTAAGAATTGTAAACGAATTGCACTAGTAAACCGCTGTTGGATATAGTCGGCAAGACCAATCTATTCATTCACATGTACGCAAAAAATGTAGATCGGATTTAACCTATGGTTATGATAAAAAACAATCGAACATACAAATATTTAGTATGGCAATAAAAGTTGAAATTTTATCCAATATTTCGTTAGGTTAAAAATGCATGTAGCTACGGACTCCTTTTTCAACCACATTGGTTGAACCCAACTATATGTTCATGAAAAGATATTTTCAAAAGGATTCGTTAAAGCATGGATTTGTCAACGTTTCGATTCCGAGCACATTGGCTTTGTCAGACGAAGAGTGTTGGTAGAATAGGGTTTGAGCCTAAGTGGCATTTTCTTTACCGATTGCGAGTTCTCTAAGATCGACAGACAAGATAAAGATAAATGATCTCACACATTGAATGTTGCTTTAATCACCAAATTGTTTATTTTGTGTGCAGGTGGGAACAGCTTCTACTGACCCGTTGTTAACTTAATACTTGTACGAATTAGGATGTTTACAAGTTATTCGTACTCCGCTGAAGAACAGAGGTGGTCATCCTTGTAGAACAACGATTTCGCTACGGACTAAAATATCTACTAGGATGCGCAGAAGTGTATCTAAAAATCGCACCTTTGTAGATTGGCTTACGATTTACCGTCGTTCTTATGTTACCGTTGTCGTTTTGCGTGAGACCTTCAAAAAACGTTATTGTACCTTCCGTACACTCAGTTTCTTTTGTGATCTGCATTTTCGGTTCTAAATTATTAGGATAATTATGAAACGATTCTGGTATGTTGTGCTTTATGATGGCGAATGTCTCGTCAACATTGTGACATCATAACTTTCGTTTTATAGATAACTCTCATAAGTGCTCCGTGTACATATTATTCTGAAATGTGGAAATATGTAAGCTAAACCTTCGATTTTGCTTCATAGCTCTTCATATTATAAGAAGTGATTTATATTTAGACAGATTGCTACAGCGTTCATATTTTATTGTACACTAAAATATGTACAATCATCTCGGAGTTGAGTGAATTCCTCTGTAATTCTAAAGCGTTGGCATTGTCAGCATTCGTGAGCAATCAGATAACGAGAACCTGAGCATCCGCAAGTGTTACGTACTTAAGTGACAATAAAATCAAACTGATTCTCAATAAAAAATCCTGTTACCGACGGCCGGTTTTAAAATCTAGGCAAGGTGCTTCGCCAATTCAGGTGTTGAGGAACCAATGTCATCTAAGATGGGCCATTTGGGGACGGCTGTTTTTTAAATTCAGAACGTGCACGTCTGAGAGGTTTTATATAGCATGATCCATAAACGTTCTACGAGATTTTCCTAAATTCCTCACAAGTATCTTGAAAAACCTCTTTTACGGTTATTCATAATGGCCGTAGCCCTACGTGTGTCGATATTTTGCTACGGGAATTAAGCAAGTTATTGAAACGTCGGATCAGTATTATCACTTTTAGAAAGAATCACGTTTGTCTTGCTTCCATCTACTTTAGTGATTACTATTCACTCTTCTTTCAGCATTAATGTCCTTTCTTTCTGCTATCTTTGGTTAAGAATAGATATGTTGTTTTTCAGTGCATCTACTTTATTTTCATGTAGCTGGTTGAGGGTGGATTCTACGCTTGTAATAACATCCTTAGATTTTAAGATTTTGGTACTTATCGAGAAACGTCAACAAGAAACCTGCTCTAATTGATTCAATGCAAAGTTTATTTCATGATTATGAATTCCCGATCGGTCTCAAATATATCCCAAATATATGTTGTTGTGCACAAGTGATTGAATAGTTTGTTATTAACAGATGTATCAAATATTGGCTAAAAATATCAACCTCGTTTTACCAATTATTCAATATTTTAAGGAACGTAAGTATTGAATAATATGCCCTAAAATGATATGTACAGCTTCAAAGTATGATGGTTTAATTTATAATGCATTGTGACGTTTAAATGATGAGAAATATTCAGTAGCAGTTAAACTAATAATTTTTAGCAGATCTGTTTATTAAAAATCGTAACTTACTAAACAGTTGCTTCAACTTCCCCTATGGAAATTCATTATATTTTTTTAATTTACGACAGCAAAAAAGACATTTATATTAAAATTTGTGAAATTTGTTTTTGTTTTTTACAAACGTAACAGCAAGTTATTATTTCGCCTTCGTGATAGTTTGAATTGGAAACTTACCATTGGACCTTCGCTTTTCTCTGTACAATTCGAAGAAGTAAATTCAATAAATATCCTTTTAATATAAGATTCATTATAATGAGTACTAGAAAGGATTTTTCAATTCAATTTATGTAAACTGCAATAGTGTGGAGGTGTCCGGTATGAGGAGATGGAGATCGCCAAGCCGTTAGAGGATAATACGCATTTCGCTAAACTCCGTCAAATGAGCTTTGTGTAGTGTGGGTTTAAGGCGTACCGGTTGGAACGAAATCCATTGCAAAATCAGATCATAGTGACAACCGACAAAAATGTTTCACCACTGTGTGGTGGTTACTAGGTTTGTTAAGCTAAGTAGAATTTGTGCTTATAATTAAAATTTCAAATTATTTAACATTTTTAATGGTCTAGAAAGAAAATATATTACGGAAAAGTCGAATAGGCTCGGAGATGCAATGGTCTCTTTGTATAGTCGGTTCACAAGTTTTGCAATGTGTTTGCTTACAATTTGCAGCAAAGCCAATTACTTTTGTAACCATAGGGCCATGCTTGAACAATGTACTTCATTGTTTACCGGATATAAGTGATACTTATCCGTAAAGGTTCCTGCTTTGTGAAACTACCGACGATCCTTTTCCGCAGTACCAATTTTGGCAGAATTTTTGAAGAAATCACGTTACTACTAATCCATACACTCAATTCTTTCTTATCAGTTATATCATTTAGGTACACTAGAAAGATCTCGTGACTCGGTCACATTCGTTAGTAGCCTGAATTTGCCCAGTCGGTTGAGATATAGGCGTTTGGTCGACTGGTGGATATAACTGCGTTCGAACTCGTAATTTCGTCATTTAGCGAATAATCCACGATAACTCGGTAAACACACAATAGAGAAACCAAATTCATGTATCAGAATACGTAGCTCGATGCGACCTTTTTAATGATAGCAAGAACCGTATAGTTAGCGATGAAAATAAAATTTGTGCACGCGATCAATCTGTGATACGTTCGTTAAAACGATAACTTTGCTGTAGATAGGCTGACTAGATCAAAAGTTATGAATTCCGATAGCTTTAGTCCAAATTAACAATATTCATGGATTTGTTTAAATCTTAGGAGAATCAGAGGAGATATGACCAAAAGTGTCAGAGCAGTAAATGTGCGACCGCACTTAGCAAGTTGAAAATATTCTTGTGCGTAATAAACGTGTTTTACCAATCGGTATTCTTTTGCTTTTCGGGACTCTTGAGTGAACGCTATTAGATTTGGACGATTGCCCTCAGGGATGAACTTGTACTCAATATTTATGTGAATTTGAAACGATTGGGAAATGGTAACGTAGTTGGCGCTATGATTCGTAAATGTAATAAGCTGATGCCCGCTATCTTCCTTTCTTTCATTAGGAAGTATTTTGACCTCTGCATTTATATCCGCTAAGATATATTTGACAAGCTTTTTATTAAGCTATTACGTTATTACGTATGATTATGATGTTATGCTGGTCTACGAGTCGGTGAAATACTTTGATATAAAATATTTCTCGGGGGCTTAATACACTTGAAGTGAATATTTATATTGGGAATACGCATGCAATTCAGTGGGAACATTTTGAGAAACATATACATCTTCCTTCATTCTACCACGAAATCGCATTTTCGTTGACGAGTTGCGGTTCAAGTTGAGGATCGTAATATATCACCGCCAATTGTGTTACCTAATTCTAAATATAATCATTTTAATTTATGAAGTCGACATATTATGAAAACGTCGAATTTAAGAAACCACATTGAAATGGTGAAAATCCTTAGTTGATTACAGAAATATCCAAAACCATGTTTGATATATGCATTGCAGCATTTTGGAAGACACTCACTTGTTTCTGTCCCTTGCATCTGTAGATACTATGAAATAAAATTGAAAGACAGTTGCTCATTTATCTGTCATTGATATTACTGATGAAAAAGGTCGAGGTTTGGAAAGTTAAAAATTCTAAAGAGAAACCACTCATCCAGGGAAAGTATTTACGGATTGCAAAATATACGTCAAATCACTATGTAAATCATCAGCATTTATACTAGCCACGTTAAATGGCGTAAAAACAGTTTTCAAAAATTGAACGTGAGATGACAAAATCTTAGTTTTTTCCACATCACAAACTCACAGTTGTATGGGGATTTTTCATGCCTTCATCTAATAAAATATATTATTAGTTTCATTGAAAATTTAAATTAACTAGAGAATAGAAATCTAAAATTTAGCAATTAGATCTCACCTTTCCTTGCTTCACTCGCTTCTGTTAAATAAATGAAATTTCAGAAAAAAACAATGATGAAGGAACCATGGTCTTTCTGAGAATGCCAAATGTTCATTACTCAAATCATTCGTAGATGCATGGATTTCCAATACACGCACACACACGCCACGACCATTTTAGTGCATTTTGCACTCATCGGAATGAAATCATGGAGGCAGACGATCCGGAAATACATGCATTGAAAGGGTTGTGTAATTATGTGCTTTTCATGGAAGTGCATGCAAATGCGGATTTTTTCACTAAGCACATCAGTTTAACGCATCCGTATTTGTGTGTGCCCAGGTGGTTTGTCCGGCCAACACGATACAACTATAGCTTACATCCTCATACATATTTTACCGTTTTCTACCATTTCAAAGCATGCGAATAGAGAATATACTGTCGTTTCCTGATGAGTGGAAACAGCACCCAAAAGGTCGTGAGTTGTGTGTTATGGAATTTCGTGGTTGACCAGTATCAAAATGCGTATTGGTTTTGCAAGTCCGTGTGTTTAACCCATCTACATATATGTTGAGTCATATGATATAACGCATTACACCGAGAAATTAATGATCCCATCTTAATTCTATGGCCTTTAATTTTAGAACCACGGCACTTCGTACTAAAAAACATCTTAGTAGACAAATTTTGAAAATGCACTCTTGATCTTCAACTATTCCGTATGGTTTAAGATTTTATTGAAAACTTTCGTACCTTTATTGATATCAGATTTATCTGAAATGAAACGAAAATTACCGTTGTCAAAAAGTCGTTAATGTTTATGTTGAAATTAAAAAAGATTATTCAGGCAGAAAGTAATGGACTGTCATTTATTATTTTTAATGAAATCTAGGCTTTTAAATTTTGAGAGAACCAGCACTCAATAATACTCAAACAAATATTATTTATGTTCACAATTATTCTATTGGTGTATCAGCTTTCAGCATGGGTTATTCCTTCTAGCAATGACAATTTAGCTTTAGCAATGAATAACTGAGATTATTGATTCAGAGCAAGATAATAAAATTCTATATGTAAAATTGTTTTAATAGTAAAGCAATGTAGAGAAACATACTTGTCTCCAAATAATGACGTACTATAGGGTGAAAATCGTTCCGGACTCAGCATTTCAGTTCTACGCAAAATAATATCAAATAATTTTTTCAAACAAATACTCATCATATCAACTGTAGCCAAAAATATTACTATGAAATTTGAATGATTTAAAAATTGTTATACATAAAAAGCGTGAACGATTTGTGGTTGACTTTTGAATAGAAACATACATGTGCTAAAATGGAATTCAGTCGATTCTGTGAAGGGCGGTTTGGGAGAAAGTTAATAATGCAATCCTTCTGAGCATCAACAATGAGAGATAAAATAACAATGTTAGAGGCGCAGTTGGAATCTGGTCAGTTGGTTTGTTGTATGTAATATTATTCCGGAGTGATGCTAATTGAAAAAATGTAAATAAATTTCATCAGTTTCCACAGTAACATGCATACATTTTTCACATTGGCAAATTCTAACAACGAAGAGACGTGTAAATGCAAAACTGGTTGCAATTATATAAAAAAAAACTCGAAAATTGTTCTATAGAAATTGAATTTATTTAGCTTTCTTCTAGTTATTTCGAGCTCCTAGACCTTCTGGCGAATGTTTGTGTTCCGTTAATCATCATTTAGCCCACTAACTTTTAATTATATTTTGTTTGAAAAAAATTATCTAAAACAATGCTACAACCACAATGCTCCAGTTTAAAAACATCACTTCAAACTAACAGTGCCTTTAAAAAAGCAACACGTGTTCTAAATCTACTCAAACGTGTATTTGGGAAATTTTCGCCCAAGATATTCCCAAGGATCATGAATACATACTTGAGACCAGTCATTGAATACGGTGTGCAGTCATGGTCTCCGTGGCTCAAGAGGGATGTGGAACTTATGCAGTGAATCTATCACCGCTCAACGAAACTAGTTATCAGCATCCGAAACAAACCATATAAAGAAAGGATAGCTCAACTGAATCTGTTCGATTTTCCCTATCGACGAATCAGAGGAGACCTTATCTTACTTTACAAAACATTCCATACCCCGAACCATCCATTACAGGATTATTCACGCGAAGGGCTACGAGGAATCTTATGGACCCATGAAGATGTTGCTGGCCGTACCCAATTCTTTGCACTGAAAACTGTAAAAGGTATTTTTACTCTGTCCGTGTCTGTTACACTTGGAACAGTTTACCTTCAACCGTTGCTCACTCCACTAACTTGCATGAATTTAAAACGAAATTAGACGAAATTTTATTGCATTATTCGTTTCCAGAACATTTATATACTGTTTATTCTATTTCCTTACATTGTTTATACACTTAAATTTTAATTTTTACCATCCTATGTTCGTTGTTAAGCATGTTGCTTTTTGTACCATTAAAACCTTGAAATACCTTGAATCTTACTCTCCCTACCTGATGAGTGCAAACAGCACGAAACCGGTCGTGGTGTGTATGATGCAAATGCATGAAACTGTGCTTTGTATTTCTAATAAAAGTTATTCATGAATGTATCGTGTTAGCGCATGCCCAAATATATCATCCTGACATAATTCCTGAATCCAACCTTTCCGCAATTTTTATCAATAATGCCTTGTTGAAATATAGCAGGAGATTTGCACAAAACGAAAGGAAAAATTTGTACGGAAATAAGCCAAAGTGTGTGTTGATTGTAGTAAGCATCGAAGACTGTATGTAAGCATATTATGATCAATCTTTCAGAAGAATTTATATAATTTCAATTCATTCCGAATATCTTCAGGTTCAAGTGACGTGCAGGATTTCTTCAGCAATCTAATTCTTAGTATAAAAAGATAATCACTGCCAATACTTGAGTTCCTGCAATCAGACTTCTTCAGAGTAACACAATATAAACACCGGGTACAGGCTTCAATTTTTTCAATGATACCTCCGGAACATAGATATTTTAAATGTTTTTCAACAGGTTCACGGAGACCATATTGAATGAGACGCTGTTTGCGGAAGACAGGATTTCCTTCTAATTTAATAGATATTCGAGGAAGTGTCATCCGACCTGTTGCTTGTTGTAAGGTTCAAAGAGGTTTGAAATTTTTCCTTTCCCTTCAACATTACTTTTATTTTGAACCTATTTACAAAACCTGAATTTTGTCAAATAGATTTTGCTTGTGTTTAATTTTCCTATAGTATTTTAATATAAAACTTTTCTGTACACGCCTTCGGTCCAATGTTTGTTTTAATTTATTGTTTCTGCCATTGTCGGTCATTGTCGCTGAATTTGGTTGCCAGTTTGGGCTCCAGTATTTTGCTTGAATTTGGACGCTATTTGGAAAAATTTGACGTAACGCGAGAAAAGATACACGAAGAAGTGTGTAGTCGGGCTCACCAATTTGAGTAGAACCAGATTATACAATAAGTCCCCAAGACGTTAGAGAAAAGGCCAGGAGATGAAGGTTCTCGCGGTGAGCCAAAAAGTGTACAGAGCGTGGACGATGACGAACGAACGAAGGAAAGTAATATTGTCACGGTCAATGTTTTTAATGAGAAAACAAAGCGGGTGGTTGTTACATGAGACTAAGATTATTTAAACTGTGGAATCTTCTTCCAAAATATATAAGACTCAGTTCCTCTTTAAATTAATTCAAATCACAGCTAGCTTCATTTCTTACCATAGAAAAAATTCGCAATCTTCTTAATTCAAATGTTATACCTGATGATTTATATAATAATGGCATTCCTGGGTATTGATATTAAATAAACGTTCATAACGTTCGAAACAACATTCTCTCGCTTCTGAGTTTTTTTCTCCACAGCAAAATTCTCAATCCGCACCAAAATGGAACTGGCCACCAGACCTCAAACTAGTGGAATAAATCACCTTTGCCTAGCGGACAAGAAAACGGTTCATGGTCAGGAAAGATCAATCTATTTACAACAATCAAAATAAAAAAGTTTGGAACATCAACATTAGAGATTCTTCGCGCATCTTCGATGGACCTTATCTGTTGATCATCAGTGTTGCCAAAAACATTCTAGACTTTTCCTCGCAATAGCTGTGTTTTCGTACTATATCAGATCACGTACCAATTACCTGAAAACAACTATAAATACCGTTACCGCACAGATGTGCAATCTTGCAGCATTTCTGTGCTGTACGTCTAACATCTTGCTAAATTGATTGGCCAACGGTAGTGAGCTGCATACTGAAACACGCGTCTCACTACCATTTCTATTTCTATTCCTCCCATCATATCTGTCTAGGCCTGGGCAACCTGACCGTATCTTAGCCCACGTGCAGTCTCTGACTGTGCGGCACTTTGCCTGGATCAGGCTTGTGCTTTCATACCATACCTTTATATTTATTGAACGTTAAATTCCGCTGAAACAAATGACCTTGAACAAATTGTTTTTGCAAATGAACATACTATAATCTGATTGTACAAAGCTATTAGAAATTATTGATCATGGTTAACATGCCTTGGATTTCCAAGAATAAAATTTATTTATTTATTTATTTATCAGATAGACTTTGTTTGAATTGAATTGATTCTGGAGTATTCGGCTCCATTGTTGCTGTGAAGTTCCTATAAAATTGAAGTTTGTATAGTTATTTTTGATGTAAATGTTGTTAATTACAGAACCGTAGGATATCCGAATCGTTGTTTTGAATTTGTCGAAATAATAAACGGGTGGACTACGCGTAACTCACGTCAAGGACAATACATTACTCAATTAGGTTCGTCAAAGCAGTACTCAATTTGGGAATTGCATCAATTTGGTTTCTGTGCTCAAGTTCAATCGTTTCAATTGGATTCGCATCACAACTTGTCTTCTGACTGTTACAGTATTTGTCTCACCCGGAGAATATACTCATTTTGGTTCGTACAATTGAAGCATATTGGGCGGAAATTGGCGAAGAACCTCCCGACCGTCGTGAAATTGATCATTTGACAGTCAATCCCTGTTCACAACTTTGGTGACGTCCCATTTTATTTATTTTTTGTCACTTTGAACATTTTTGTATATAGTTTTATCTAGAATGCCGTAGAGATCTAAGATAGCATCTAAGGAGAACGATGATGTTGCGACTTCTCAACGGGAGTTGCAATTAGAGCGCAAATTAGCTTCTGCTAGATTAACTATATAGCCCTTGACAATGCAATGAACTGCAGTCGCTGAAGAAGATAATTTGTTCGCCGCTACAAGCAACAAAACTGAAGGGTTCGACTCGACGCTGAGCTATTTGCCACCAGCGATGAACATGAGTACCGGATTACCTACAGTAGAATTATCATACGTTGACGATAATCCAATAGACTATTGGAAGTTCTTGAATCAATTCGAATGTTACATCGAGTTGAAGATTATGGATCCGGGCCAGCATTTTTCGTATTCGATGTTTTATTGCCGGGACAAGGCTCGAAAAGCTATTTAAGCATGCCGTGCTACAATTCAGTGAGGGTTATACGCGGGCAAAAGCGATTTTGAAAGATTTATTTGGGCTACCGCATGTGATTGCCAGGTCAACCTCAAAGGAATTGCTTAATGCAGCCAGAAGACTTTCCAACAAAGTCGATGGTTTGTGTGATTTGGCCATAAAAATGGAGAATCGCCAAATCACGTTGAAGCAAATGAAGTGTGACGCTGATTTAAATTCAGTTACAACATTGGAAGGATTAGTATTTGGCTCCATTGTTGCTGTGAAGTTCCTATAAAATTAAAGTTTGTATAGTTATTTTTGTTGTAATTGTTGTTAATTACAGTACCGTAGAATATCCGAATCGTTGTTTTGAATTTGTCGAAATAAGCAACGGGTGGACTACGCGTAAGTCACGTCACGGACAATACATTTGCAAACATTTAACTATGAGATCCTTTAACTCGGATGTGTCGTCATGCGATGTCAAAAGATCATGTTTAACATGCCTTGGATTTCCAAGAATAAAATATATTTATTTCTTTATGTTTACTTTTAAATCTAGCATTACTTTCGATACAATAAAACATGGGCCAGTTTTACTAACAATGAATCGACAGGCGGTATTATAATTTTCATTTTGAAAGGAAATTAAATACAATCCTACGATAAGAATAGAATGTCTAGTAATTCATTTCATTGTGAGGTTAGAAGGTTGGACTTTTGCAGGAGGAGCAAACTGGTTTTTATCTCTCCTGGTAATCAGCGACTCAACGATGCCCGTATCCGGAAAAAATTCTGACGATGCACCATTTGAAACCAAGGAAAAGATTTCACGAATGTGGATAGAATTGCAAAACGTCGCTTCTAGAGATAATGATTTAGATTCGTTATGAATATCGTTAACTTGACAATTTATGGAATCTGTCCGACATGTACTACAAGTTGGACGAACACATTGAGTATGACCAGATTTTCATCACTTGCGAAATTTAGCACGACAACATCGTCAAATAAGACGTGAGTGAATGCCGTATGATGCAAACTTACAATTTTGATTAAACTAGAATGGCTATCAACTACATGACTAGAATACGTTTGATAATTAATTTGTTGCGCTGCAAAAGCAACCTTCACTGTCACAGCTCTTTGTGAATTACCGGTTATAGATATTTTCCGCTGGAAAAAAACTAGTCATCACTGTACGTGCATTTTTATTTTTTTCTCAGTGAGCTCAAACATTTTGAAATGGGTTTCGACAGTTTTGAAAGACCATTCTGTAGAACACTGTCATTAATTTCAGTAATCAAGCGAACATTCAACAGCAATTCCAACAGGTCAAAGAGATAGCATTCGGCATCCTGAGATAAAAACTATAAAATAAAATCACGAATTTCTTAATTAGGCTGCTGCACTTTTGAATTAAATAACGCTTTTCCAAGTGTCTCAAAGTACACGGATTATTTATCGCAATAAAAGCTGTTTCGATTATTTGCTTAGACAGAAATGGGAGGATCCGGATAGGCCAAGATTCTGATGAACGTATTAGAGGATATTCCGATAGAATTCAGAAGAAGAATAGACTTTTTTTCATTTTCAGATTTGGGATATGATAACTACCCAAAATTCAAGTTTTTCTAAATAAATAATCGATGTTCCGTAGATTTGCATTTTTTTAAATTGCTCCAAATTTGATTTTGTAATAAAAAGCTGCTCGCGAAACCAAATGTTTTATTTCAATAATGAAACTGTCAAAATTGTTCTCAGTTAAGAATTAGCTATCAGAATTAGCAACTGATCACAAGGTTTATTGGAATATCGCGCAATAAATTTATAATGACGTTTTCAAAATTTATACGAATATAACAGTCAGTGGTGGCCCATAGTATAATTGCCATAGTAAGTCGTTCAACCGTGTGCCACACCGCCGACTGCTAGTCAAATTGGAAGGATTAGCTATTAAAAAGTTGCTTTCAAAGTGGATCGAACCATTCAATTCAGGGCAGTGAGACAGTGTCTGGGTAAACGGAATTTCGTCTTTAGAGGTATTAGAGAGATCAGGAGTGCCACAGTGATATGTTATTGGCCCATTAATATTCTAGAACATTGTGAGCAATCTTCTAGACGCGGTAGCCATCGAGTGTCTTTTGTTCGCTAATGATCTGAAACTGTGAGCCTCTGTCAGCTCCCGAAATGGATACGAGCAGTTGATGACCTAGTCAGATAGACAAATCGATGGTCAGTTCCTTTAAATGAGGACAAGTCAGTCGTCATGCGCATATGCTCCGACGAAACTCCTGGAAAATACTTTCTGGAGAGTAATCCTACTAGAGCAGTGACATTAGAAAAAGACTTGCGGAGATTTGTGACGAAATCTAAGAAGTTCAAGGCGAAAATTTCTCGAAGAGTAGGCAGAGCTCCCGGGATGCTTTGGGCCATCCGGCGTTTATACTCCGAATTCAGGGCTCTATTCGGCACACGTCGTCCTTTTTAAAAATAGAGTTAGCCCGTTGCATTCCTCAGTCTGAAAGACCAGCCTGAATCTTGGAGGGGTACACGAGAAGGGGACTAAGACGGTACATGTTATGCGCTAACTTACATAAGAGGATGGACAGAACATATTGAAACTTCACCCTCTATAACTTCTAAATGAATGGTTTGATCTTCTTCTGACACGCCGCATCCTTCCAGTCAATATAACTACGAACTCCTTATAATCTTCCGATAAGTAGGTGAATCAAAGACCCGTGGACATGGACATCAGAACAGCGTCCAAAGCGCGTTGTATCAGCATTCGATGAAACAGATGCATTTGATCACCTGAGTAATGTAGTGGTAGCCTTTTACACTCATGGCTTGCTTGTTAGCAGGATTCACCCGTTTCTTTTTGTGAACAAGCTTTTACAGGTTTTAATCATTCTGCTTTCTATCCAGAAGAAGACGGTGCTCCTTAAGTGCAATGTTAATACAAACGTGGCATCACTATCTTCAAAGATTTCAAACGGACAAAAAAACGTTTTGGCAGTGTTGGGAGCTTATCTACAGCATTCTACCGAAACAAATTCTACACGGTCGATTAGCCAATTAGCCACTTACTCTCGTGTGCAAACTCAACTGAACTGAACCAACAGAAGAGTCACTTGCACTATGCATTGGAAATTAACATGATTGTCTGAGCGCTGTCAACCAACACGGAGTTCCTTAGGGCAAAATCTTCTAAGGACTCCGGAATCATATTCCTCGCAAACTTTAAGTAAGACTAATGTGCTGCTGGGTTGGAATTTATTAACTTCTTTTAGCCCTCCCATGCAGAAAAGCTGAGATGCTGGCTGCATCTAGAATACTGCATTCAGGCTTAGAGGCCGTATTATCAAAAGGACATAGTGCAGCTAGAAAAGGTACATGAGATGACCACTCGCATGATTGAGGGGATGGCATGCACCAACTATGAAAGTCGTCTCTTTAAAATAGGAATTTTTTCGCTCAGGGAATCTTATAGAAACCTTCAGAGTTGTCAATAGATTAAACTGTCTCGAATTCGATGACTTCTTTCTGTTCTATCCCATGGCTGGTAAACCAGAGCACATTCTGAAGCTAACTCAACATCACGCCGGGCTGGAATCAAGAACGCAGACCTTTAGCATCCGTGTAGTGAACGCGAGGAACTCACTCATCGCAGAACTATTCTCGGCAGCTTCATTAAACACGTTATAACATGTGATGGATGAACGCTGGCGAGTGCTTATTCCGGAGCATTACCCTTAGGATTAAATCCTTTCATATTGGCTGTCAAAAAACTCGAAAATATTGTGAAAATCTTATTTATACACTCAAAAATCTTTCGTTTTCCAATTGTTTTGTTTTTGTTGAAATTAACTGTTGTCCATCGTATTTTCATTTGACACGACATGCAATATTCATTAACACTCTCACCTTTGGGCGATTAGAAGTTCCCTATCTTCCATTGAACGGTACAAATGCATGTGCTCCCAACGACGCAATCCTGGTAGTGGCGGGTGTTTTCAAGCACATCTCGAAAGAATTTGGGCATTCGATTTGACTTCGTCGACTATCGCCTTGTGATACTGATACTGATAGTTATACTGGTTGCAGGTCAACTCTTGTTAACTATAGACCTGTCAGCTTGACCAGCATCGGCTCAAAAGTATTTGAAAAACTATTGCGTAACAAAAATCTGTCATCATCCTTTTCGGCATTCTCTACTAAATAAAGCTCAACATGGGTTTTCTTAAGGGTAGGTATTGCCTGACTAGATTTAGTTTTGTCAATACTGCCACTAAAATGCTGGATGAAGGAAAACCATTCAAAGCCCAATACCTAGATTTTAGCAAGGCTTTCGATTCCGTGATTCACCGCCTTCTAGAGATTAGGCTGGCAGAAAAAGACATACGGGAGGTCTTACTTGGCTTTGATGAAAGCAATTTTTATTCATCAACAATCATATTTAGGGTAGGATCCCGTTGTCTACCAACCGCGTGATCAGTGTGGTTCCTCAAGGTTCGGTACTCGGTCCTCTTCTATTCCTAATTTTCATTGGTGATTTATCGTCTGAGTTCAAGTGCCCATACTTCATTTTAGCATTTGATGTGAAAGTAATGGGATCGAAGGTTGAAGATACCCTGATTCACGACCTGCATCGGGTCACAAACTGGTCATACCAGTGTGACCTACCACTTAAACGTATTAAGAGCAACGCTTGTCATCACTGGAAGACAAGATTGCGGTCCACTTGTCGGAAAATTCTCTAAATATTAACGCCGCATAGTGTATTAAGGATTTATAAGTACTGGTTAGGGCTGTGTTCAAATGGGAGTACCAATGTGTCACTGAGACTCAGCGTGCACGTAAGGTACGTCTTCGGATGAAATAAGTGTTATCGAGTATGAAACCTGCTGTAATCCTGCCACTTTAAAAAACATTAGTTCATCCGCATTTTGTATATTAGTTTCAGGCGTGTTGTCCTCACTACAAGATTTACATCGTTCGACTTGAATGTGTACAGCGTTTTACAACTCGTATGATTGAGGGTCAGTGAGTGAAACCGTACACTGAGTGACCGAAGACTCTAAATCATTTCTCCCTTAAACGCCGTCGTTTAAATTGTGACGTAATTGAAACCTTTAAGTTCTTGAAGGGTTTAGATGGCGCTCCGATTAACGACCTCTTTACCTTGAGTCCCGAGCTTATCAACCAGGGCCATTCACCTAAACTTGCTAAGAAGCGAATTTGGCTAGATTCCAGTAAAAACATTTTCAACCTCATGGTGATAAACTTTTGGAATATTCTTTCAGAAGTTCAGTTTTCACACGACAGTAAGTGGCTAACGAGCCAATCGAGCGTCTAGAATACTTTGTGTGGTATGTAACAGAAGAGCGTCAACCACCTCAAACAATATCTTCAAAAGTTTCTCCTGGTATGGAATTCAACAGAAAAACTCTCCTCAGCAGTAGTTGTGAAGCGACATTAGTGGATTCGGAAAACAACATTAAGATGATAACGACTATTCAATTACTGATAAAAATCAGGAAATGAAGGAGGCCACACAGAGTGGTAAATCCCTTCTTGAAACCCCCTACCCGAAGTAGACAAACAACTTCTTTGGAAAGAAAAAACTTACAACTTTCAGTTCGGTCTCGTGTTTCAAGCAGGGATTATACCGCAATTGTGGTAATTGATTTCCTGAAGAATCTCCATAATTTCTATACAACGTTAGGTAGATCACATTTTCAACCTTTATCCTTAAAGAAAGTAAGTGCGCATGCGGATCCTGATCCTATTGTCCCCTACCTGATAACTCTCACTTAAGCGTCTCTGTCTACGAAGTGACCTCATAGAAACCTTCAAAATCCAGAAAAGTCTATGCGACGAGGGTTGTCAAAACCTGTTATCTCGAGCGATAAACTCTTTAACTAGAATGTCATACAATGAAGCTCGCGAAAAATCACAATCGTAAGAAAATTAGGCAACACTTCTTTAATTAAAAGTGGAAAGCTCCAGAAACAAGCTCTCTGAGGAAATAGTCGCTTGAATTTCGGTAGGTGCGTACAAAAAGTGTTTCGATGACTCGTGATATGAGCTTCTGCCTAACGTATTTCTATGAATATGCAGGTCGCCTGTCGATAGAATTAGCATGAAATTTTTTTCATTTTAAGATTTCAGGGTTTTTATCACGAGTTAAAAAATACTACGCAAAAAATAATTAAACAATGTCTCGTTTTAAATGTCATGGTTTAAATGTACGCACAAATATTTTTCCCCAGCTAACCTCTCATCTGCTTGGTGAAGAAAAACACTTTCACAAAAACTTTTTCAGCCTCATACTGGTAAATTTCGGGAACCGGCTTCCAGAAGAACTTATATCCTGCAGTTCTGTCACAAGTATTAAGCAGGGTCTGGACCGCATCTGG
>JACCGJ010008117.1:0-18713 GCA_013407085.1 Atriophallophorus winterbourni
AATGATGATGGAAAAATAAAAATAAATTTCTCTTCACCAGTACGGTGAGAGGTCAGCTAAAGAAGAGTTGTGTATTTGAAAAACATAGCTCTAGCATTTACTCCATTTATCAGACAACGCTAAAAATGGAAAAACTACCTAATCATGCATAGAAATTAGGGGGAGAATTCAGGAAAAAGCTTACCCCAGATGTAGTACAAACCCTGCTTAAAACTCGCGACAGAATTGCAGGATATAAGTTCTCCCGGAATACGGTTCCAGAAATTCACCACCCTAAGGCTGAAACGAGAGTCTAGTCTACATCGCTCATTCGAAAGTTTGCGTGGATGCCCGCAAGTGCCCAGCTCGGCAAAGAGTTTGTTCATCATGACGCCACCTAAACCCTTCAAGATCTTAAAGGTTTCAATTAGGTCACCTCTCAAGCGACGAAGCGTAAGTTAGAAAAGATCTAGGCACTTCAGGCGTGCAGCGTAAGGTTTCCCTCGCTGACCCTCAATCATTCGAGTTGCGAGAAGCCGTATGCTTTCCAGTCAAACGATGTCCTTCTTGTAGTAAGAGCATCACACATGAACACAATATTCTTAATGCGGTCGAATTAATGCCATGTAAAGGGGCAGGAATACATCGAGTCTTCTGCTGGATAACACGGATACAAGCCTAAAGAGAAATTTGCGAGCACGTTGAGCCGCAGCGGCGCATTTGTCCTCCCATTTGAAGTCAGTCCTAACTAGTACTCCCAAATCCTTAACACACTGTGTGGCGTTAACAGTGAGAGAATTACCTGACACCTGGACTGAAATCTTATCAACCAGCGCTGACAAGAGTTGGCTGTTATTGAGGTTCAGTGGAGGTTAAACTGGTATGACCAGTTTATGACCCGCTCATGATCGTGCATCAAGTTATCTTTTTCCGTTGATCCGATGAATTTCACATCAACCGCGAAAATGAAGCATGGGCATTTCAATGCAGAGGACAAGTCATCGATGAAAATCAGGAATAGAAGAGGACTGAGTACCGACCATTGGGGTACACCACTGATCACGTCGGTTGGATTCGACAACGTAGCTCCTACCCGAATTTGGAATGTCTTACATGTAAGGAAGGCCTTTATCCAAGCTAGTAGACTACCCCGTATGCCTTTTACTACCGCCCTTAAGGCGGCGGAGTCAAATGTCTTAATAAAATCTAAGTAGGGGGCTTTGACTTGCTTTTCTTCGTCCAGCGTTTTAGTTGCGGTATCGAGAAAACTAAGAAGGTTAGTCAAGCAGCACCTGCCCTTAAGAAATCCATGTTGAGTTACACTCAACAGAGAATGCCGACTAAGATGCTGACAGATTTTGTCACTCAATAGTTTTTCTAGTACTTTTGAGACGATGCTAGCCAGGCTGACAGGTCTATAGTTTCCAACAGTTGGCCTGCGAAAACCCTTGTGTATTGGCACGACTATGGCTTCCTTCCACTCCTTCCACTCCCAGTTGCAGGCATGGCATGGCATGAAAGCACAAGCCTGATCCAGGCAAAGTGCCGCACAGTCAGAGACTGTACGTGGGATGAGATACTGTCAGGTTGCCCAGGCATAGACAGATATGGGGAGGATAAAGGAACATGAAATGCTAGTGAAACTCCAGCCTGTTTTAGCATGCAGCTCACTACCTCTGGTCAACCAATTTATCACGGTGTTAGCCGCACAGCTCAAAGTACTGCACGATTGCACATCTGTGCCCGTTGCACATCCGTGTGCAGGGAACACTGTGCTAAATTGATTTGAACAAAAATCACAGAAAAGAGATCAACTTACAGGCATGAATTAGAGAGCTGGCAAAGCGGTTCGGTAAGTACTGAGGCAAGATTTTTGAGCATAATTGAGTGGGTGCCATTCGGTCCCTCAGATTTGTTGACGCGAACATGGATAAGTGCGTCATAGACCTCAGCCTCACTGAAGGACAACTCATCTAATACATGAACACCAGGTGTCATGCCAAGAAGACCCGAAGGGGCGCTTGAAGAATTATCCCGTCGTTGAACGCCAATGAAAAACACTGAGAAGGCAGTCGCCCTAGAAAGGTCGGTATCAGCTACTTTTTCGTCCTCCAGTTTCAAAACCCCTATGCTTTCCCTGTTTTTTTCTTTTGACTGTGCGTAGCTATAAAACCTTTTCGGATTGGATTTAGCATCCCTAGCTAAAGATAACTCAAAATCCTGTTTCAGAACACGTTGTAATTTAAGATAGGAATTCCGAGCGGTTTTGTAGAGGGCCCAAGAACCAGAAGTAAGGGATAGCTTATATTGGCGCCATAGGCGATCCCGTTTACGGGTAGACCTACGGACTCGAGGAGACCACAATGGCGGCATTTGATGCCTTCTCACACACTGCAGCGGAGCGTGCTTGTCTTGTAACTCGTTTAGATACCTAAAACTTCTATCCCAGTTTTCACTTATATTGAAGTCGCGAGATAACTGAAGGGAAGATTTTGAAGTCTGCAGGACTAAAGCCGTCTACCAGCCTAAAATTGCGTCTAGAACGAGAGAAAGGTTTGTGAGAACGCAATATCGTAACAACTTGGACGTTTTCAATGGCTAGATATATGCCCGTACCCATGCTGTGCAAACCATACTCCAAGAGGAGTGCGACGCCACCGCCTCTCTTATCGCCTGGTCTATCGCATCTTATGACGAGATACTGTTCGCTGATGTTTATCGGCACCTCATCAATCGCAGACAGCCAGGTCTCAAAAAGCGCAATAATTCATGGGTGCAACTCAGCCACGCGGAAAGTTCAGCCCACTTATTCCTTAAGCTGCATACATTTGCATACAATATTTGGGCACTGGTTATTTGTGCTTCTGAAACTAATCTTCTTTGGCCCTCAGTCGAAGCACCCGAGGGAGCTTACGTTTTATGGTGTGCTACTTAGAGCAGGAGCATCAATTTCGGCACCCTCTTGCGTTAAGGTAATGGACCGTTGCCTGATAACTGAGACCGCCTCCATCGTAGAGAAGCAACTACTGGAGTCACTTGCTCGGGTGCCATCGTCATTCGCGCTAAGACAATCAACGTCATCTGGGCCGCAGAGCAAGATTCGTGGCGAAGTGCTGTTAGGTATGATCGTCTGTGACTGAAAAGCGAAAAGCGTTTTGCGCTGCATCCGGTTTAAGAATGACAGATGTTCCCAATAATAAGTTTCTCCTATTAGAAACAGAAGAGTTCTGCCTAATCCGGGACGGAGGGTTGTCGGGCTTCATCTGAAGTTTATCAAGCGTTGATTTGGCGATATGCTCAGCCCTAGGCAGTAGTGTATCCCCATTGGTATTGAATTGGTATTTGAATTCAACCAGGACTGGTCGAGGGCAGTTACCCATTTTCCATTTTCCTACACGGTGGACTCGCACTGTGGGAGTAGAAGGCTTCAAACCCACCATTCGGAGAAGGTCGTTTATACACCTGCGATCAAGATCTCTGCGAGACTTGAATTCCTTAATGAACGGTTCCGCTCGGTTACAAACTAGTACATTTCTAGTTCTAGATTTTGGAGCAGAGGAATTACCATGCAGTGTTTCAATTTGCTGACGCAAACCATTCAATTCCTGGATAATTTGGTCCAGCACAGGTGAACCGTCAACAATTGAATGTTGCCGTTTTTGTGTACTGACCTTGCTGGTCTTAGTTCTATTCATCGAGGTTCCAGCTACATTTGCCACTTTGGGAGTGGTAGCTTGCCTGGGTGGATGGGGCAACTGGCTAACCTGTTCGACTTTTTCCTTGGCTGAATTTAGATCCTTTGTTTGCATTTTTTTCGAAGTTAATAGTCAATATTTAATAGTCAATAGTTTTATTGTGGTAATAAAAGCTGATAGCTTGTAAGAAACCACTGGGTGGTGTGTACAGAGGGTCGCACAAAGCGTGCTAAAAAGCATACATTATGAGATAAAAACGGAGGCAAATAGGCTTTATAGCGGGCCATGTTCGCGTATAGCATACACCTTGATTGGACATTTGTGGCTTTTTATAGGGAGAAGTGTCAGCCCAAGACACATTTCCACCACGTCCTCCAGTGCATGACGGACTTGCGGACGGTTGCTTTGGCGTGAGCAACGTTGATGCTTGCAAGCTGGGGAGAAAAGACTGGAAAAATGATAGTTATTTATGGATATGTGAGTGGTATGTAGTATAATGGGGTAGAACGGAATGGCGAAAGATAAACAAGTCATTTGAAAGTTGATTGCCATAGGTGTTTGTCTAGACGTTGCTTAAACGAAGACAGTGACTCAGCACATACCACCTCCGGCGGGAGAGCGTTCCATACACGGCATATGCGAAGGGGTAGGAAATACCGTCGACTGTTCAATCGGCTGTTCTGATGAGCAATCCTGAGATTGTGCCCACGATGAGTACGTCGATTGGATAGAGGCATCAAGGACTTGCAAGGGTGGTGATTCTCTGTGAGAATGCGAAAGGTCAAAAGCAAATCACCGCGAAGGAGTCGGTAGCGGATTGAGAAGAGGCCGCTATACTGCAGCCGTTCTTCGTAGGACATGTTTTGAAGGCCGTTGATAAGCTTTGTTGCTCGCCGTTGTGGCTGTTAGAGGGCGTTCATGTCTTGTTGGAGCCACGGATGCCACGCACGGACTGCATATTCGAGCGGGGGGCGGATGTAGGCGGACAGTAGCTGTGGGAAGAGTCGTCGGTCAAAGCGTCTGAAAAGTCGCCTCAGAAGACCAACACTGTGGTTTGCGGTTCTTGCAGCCTTGTTGCACTGGCTGGAGCAGCCCAAGTCGTGCTGTACGATGACGCTGAGGTCGCTTACCTGGTCCACATGGCGCAAAAGTTCGTCCCCCAAGTGATAAGCGTAACGAACAGAGTGTCGAATGGTCAGAATGTGGCATTTTTCTGAGTTGAACGGTAAATTGTGTTCTAATGACCACTGATAGAGGCGGTCGAGGTCACGTTGCAGGATTTCATCATCATCATCATCAAAGACAGCAATACACCGGTAGCACGTAACGAATGCTTAACTGCCATACAACCATGAAAAAGTAAAATCCTAAAAGATGGGGAAGGGTGGGACTTAAATTGCTACGGCTTCTATAGAAGAGTAAGCACAAACAAACTGGGAGAGGTGCCTACACCTCGAATGGAACATGCATTCAAACAAGTTTCGTGAACGAGTAGAGCAACATCAGCACGGCCGCTTCCTTGCGGCTTTCACTGTCATGCATCATAACAAGCTTTTCGCGTCATTCCGCTGACACTCAAGTTATGCAACACTCAGAAGATCGTAGTGCAAGACCGCCCACTTGAGCACGGTTTTCGGGACATTCCCTGAAGCGTACTAACCACTGCGATAGCTGAGCGCGGGACACCAGCCGGACGACGCGCGGCGCCTACTTTGGAAAGGTTACTAGTAAGGGTTTTTAACTGCCTATGCCATGTGACGGTTTGGCCACCCCGAGATTTACGCCAATCAGGATGTGGCGTCGCAAAAAGAATGTGTTTCGGCAGTCGGTGGTCCGGCATCCGTAAAACGTGACCCAGCCAGCGTAACCTATGCAGGTTGATCTGCTTCTCTATATCGACATTACTACCCAACAACTTATTTCGGAGATCATCGGTGCGCATACGATTGTAACAGCTAACTCCTAGAATGCTGCGGAGACACCGGTTGTCAAATACTTGGAGACGCCGAATGTGTTCTTTACGTAAGGTCCAGGTTTCGCACCCATATAGTAACACAGCCCGAACTGTCGCTTTATATAGAGGGTGCAAAACGCATTCCAAATGCGGGCACAATACTAGATAGCTTGTTCAGTATCGCCTGTGCATCTGTGTACGAGTCGAAGAGCAGAACTATATCATCAGCATAATCCAAGTCAAGAAGCTTGACGCCTGGCATTATGTGAACTCCGAAATCTGGGGCACCATCTTTGCATAACTCCATAATTGCCTCAATTACAAAATTGAACAAAAACGGAGAAATCGGGCATCCTTGTCGGACGCCGCTTGTGGTGTGGAATTTGGGTGAGACTTTGTTGTAAACCCTAACGCATCCGGATGTATGAGCATAAAGCGCACGTAGTATGTTGACATACTTTTGCGGAACGCCTTTGCGCAGCAAGGTCTTAAACAGGACATTTCGATCGACCGAATCAAACGCTCCTTTGAAGTCTAAAAAGATGGCTATTGTCGGCTGTCGATAAGTGTGCCGCAGTTCTAAGATCCGTCGAAGAGTAAAAATGTGATCGACACAGCCTCAGCCAGGCCGGAAGCCAGCTTGCTGCTCTCGGATCTGTAATTCCCTATGTGATGTTAATCTTCGAAGACATATGGACGTTAATAATCTCGTAATGATGGGAGTGAGACTTATCCCACGATTATTAGAGCATGAGCTTCGCACACCTTTTTTAAATATAGGTATGATAACCGATTCGCCCCAACTCGGAGGGACGGATTCTGATAACCACACTTCACGGAGGAGATCGCCTAATGTGCAGGATTTGATGATCTTCGAAGCTAGATATACGACGCCAAACCTTGAGGTCATCCGCGAAGAGTAAAAATGAGCTTGATAAGATCATGCTGATATCATTGATGAATATAAGGAAGAGAGTGGGCCCGAGTACGGATCCCTGCGGAACCCCACTGGTTACCGGGAAACAGTCTGAATAGGCGTCTTTGACGCGCACACACGATGTGCGATCTTGCAGAAATCGGCTGATCCACGTCAACAATGGGTCATCGATTCCGTAGTGGCGTAGCGTTTGAATGAGAATAAGGTGATCATTTCTATCAAAGGCTTTCGAAAAATCCAGGTATGCCACGTCAACTGCCACCCGGCCGTCCACGGCTTTCGTCCAATCGTCCCTGGCCAACAGGAGGTTGGATAGGCAGGAGTGTCCTGGCCGGAAACCATGCTGTTCATGAGCAAGGATGTGATTTTCCTCAAGGTGGCGTGTGATGGTGTCAGCTATAATACTCTCCATGACCTTTGAGATCACAGACAGCAGGGTCACCGGGCGGTAATTAGCTGGTAAGGTGCGGTCGCCTCCTTTAAAGACCGGAGTGATCAAGCCTTGTTTCCAAGTTTGTGGGACTTCAGCCGAGTCGAGTGAACGCTGGAAATATAGCGCCAGATCGTTTGAGATATATGCTGCGACTGCATTCAAAGCCTTTGGGTGTATGTGATCTATACCCGGGGAGCTATTCTGTCGCAGGTGGGTCAATTTGTGGTAGACGGCGTCGCGGCTGAAGATGATTGAGCTCAATGAAGGCACAGGAGACACTGGTGCAAGTATGACTACGGACTTAGGGGCAGCACGAAAGATGGGAGCGTACTGCGCGCCCAAAGTGCTGGCGACTTCTTCAGGTGACGTGGATAGACCCGAGGGTGTCTTGAGCGAAGGGATACCTGTTTTCACTTTCCTCCGAGCGTTGATCTCCTTGTATAGCAGCTTCGGGTTGTCTAGAAGTCTCAAAGTTAGCTGTTGTTGGTAAAGGAATTGATCATTGCGTTTGAGAGATGTACACTTGTTTCGCAATAATCTGTAGAATTCCCAGTTCTCTGAGGTGGGGCATTGAGAGAAAGTATGCCATGCAAGGTTCCGTAGTGCCATCATTTTTTGGTCCGGCTTCTAATTGTCGGTCGGTCGCGTTTTGTTGGTATTGCCTCCATGGTGGATGATAGGTCAAGTAATGTGTGCCATCGTGTAACAAAAGAACTCCAAGCAGTATCAAGTTGCGTAGTATGCAGCAAGTTCCACGTGTTCGCGGCAACAAGCTCACGCAGTAGCGTGTAGTTCGTAATCCTCCTAGTAGTGGCGTCCGGTATCCCCTCATAATGAGAGTAGCAGAGGTAGTCAAATATCAGCACGGCATGATCAGCATGACCCAGTGGTGGTTCAATCATCATGTTTTCGACCATCAGTTCTTCGTTGGTGAGTATCAGATCGAGGGTAGACGGGATCTGGTGGCCGCAGAATCGTGTCGGTTCGTTGACATGGCTGTACAATGGATGGGTAGCAATCCATTCTGATAAGTCACGTCCAAACTGATGGCTGGGCGAGCCTGACGATACACCCGGAGAGTTGAAGTCTCCCATTATGAGGACATGCGTGAAGTGTTGAGAAAGTCCGAGTCGGATGGCAGTCAGCAAAGAAGAGTCTGTATGAGAATCCGCATTTGGAGGGCGGTAGATCACAACCAACAGGGCTACATCGTCGCGCTGCAAGAAAACTCTACACCACAAAGTGTCACGAACAGACAAATCAGGGTTCTCGATCTCTTCACAGCGTAGTGCTTGATTGTAATACAGGACACCTCCACCTCTAGTCTTACGATCAATGCGGAATGACAACATGTTTGGGAGCACTAGTTCAGTATCTAATATGGTTGGGGTCAACCAGGTTTCTGTGATGGCAATGAGATCAAAGTTTTTTGTCGAATGGAGCAGTTTTATTTCGGAGAATTTGTTCATGAATCCTCGGATGTTCGTATAGCAACAGGACAGTGTATGGCGGTTGCGTTGGGCGTCGTGAGGTGTACCACTTAGGAAGCCGATCCGGAAGGGATCGGCTGTGGTAGGTTTTTTGAGGCGGCTGCTTCACGTAATTCCGGTTGTTCGACCTCGGGTGTTGGGTCGGTAATTTCCGTCTCGGGTCTAATCCGATTGGTATCGATAGACGAACGGAGGCGAATTTCTGATGGAGCTTTCCATCGGTTCGCGTACCAGCATTCGAGCGCCGACGTGACCATACTTTCCGACTGGAATGTTATTTTCGTAATTCGGGGGGCATTGCCTTTATAGTTCGGTGACTTGGGTAGGCGTTTTAGCGACGTTGTGAGTGTGGCGGTTATGTCAGATTGTTGCTGTATAAAGCGCCATTGCTCACAGTCGTGAATGTTGTTTTTGGATTCGTCGGCGTCGGAAAGCTCAGGAATTCCGTGTACGTATATACTACGTTTGTCATTATCCTGCTTCCAGTCAAATGACGGCTTTTTCTTGGCTTGCCGTGCTGCCCATGGTAGATCGGCGAAGATGCGGATTGGAGTAGGGGATTTGCGAAGTATGTACGTGGAGAGAAGCACGGTTTCAGCTGCTTCAACGGACTTTAGTGTGACACGCAGAAGTCTGGGTTCTCCTAGGTGAGACGAATTCGGAGGCCTGGACAACCGCACCAAACTATCAGCTTCCACGGAAACATGAATGGTACGACAAATTTGATCCCATTGCGAAACGTCTTCGGATAGACGTTCTTTAAAACACGGCGACTTGGATTCGGGAACGTTTGTGCAGATCACCGTCATTCTACCATCGCGAGAATTCTGCTTAGGGTTTTTCTGTTGGTTAGCAGAAGGACGTGTTGCATCTATCGCTGGGACTAATGGTAGCTTCGAGATATGGGGATCAGTTTGTACACGAGGTGACGCAGCAACGACTTTGGAGTAGTCCAGCTTGGTGGCGATCTTGGGGCGGATATCGTCCTTAATAGAATTAGGTGGTGATGAACCGGTCGTAAACTTCGTTTCGAGTAGTTTCACGCGTGCTTCCAGTGAAAAGATGATTTCTCTCTGCTGGTCGAGCAAAGTAAGCAGAGAGCGGATAATCGGTTTTTTTGGAACAGTGTACGCAAAACCATGGTAAGTTTGTGCGCTGTCGATGCTCTCTTAATTCTAACGTTGATAACCAGGAACAACGCGAGTGGAACCATGTGGAGCAACTACCACACTTAATTCCTTCAGGTACGGCTTTGGAGCAGTCTCCCTTGCCACAAATGTTGGCGTCCAAGTTTGTCAAGGCTAACCTTGGTTTTTTGCTGGATTTATGCTCTAGGTTTTTGAAGGTTGGCTTTTACCTGTTGTCTTACATTCGCCGGATTTTGGAGTAACTTTACCGTTAGAACGGAGGTTCGATTTTGATTTACTATCAACCATGATGACAATAATCGAATAAAAAATAACAAAATCTGTCACGACAAAAAAGACTCAACAATGGTATGAAAGTTAATTTTTTTCGCGCAATGTCACACAGTAATAAAGATTCATTTAGATTCCATCAAATTAAGCAAATAGAGAGGATCCCATAGATTCTGGAGCAGGGATTGAAGAAAAAGAAAAAAATTATAAAGGAAATGGTGCGCATGAAGATTTAATTGTCACAGTAAAAATGAATTTATGAAATAAAGAAAGTTCTTTTATGAATATATAAATTGACTTCTTGGGAATGCGGGTGGATGTGATTGAAGAAAAGTATATAAAAAACCGAAGTTAAATTGAAAAAATATAGAAAATGGAGGGGATGAGGAGAGATTGTGGTTTAAATTGCATGAGGTTTGGGCCAGTTGTACGATCCAGAAAGTTGAAGAATTGTCGGAAATAGGAGAACCAAAACTGTTCGTCAGTAGGGCTTTCGGTCCATATAGAAGAATCAGTCGTATGCGGAATTAGCAAGGGCCAGTGTCGGAGTTGGTTTGTGAGTCGGAGACACTGGAACACAATTAGAGATATTCTCTTCACCATTATGGTGAGAGGTAATCAAATAGAAATAGTAAATCGATTATAAACGATAAAAAAGATCAAAAAACAGTATTATTTTGCATTTTTGGCGTTTTTTTTCTGTTTTTGTTTTTTTAGTAAATATATTATGACAAACCATATTTTCATATATAAATGGGTTAAATATAAGCAGATCACGGTTAAGGATATGGTCATATGGTTAAAATGATTATAATACGCACGGTTACGATGAAGAAGTGTAGCAATGTGACGAGACATGCCTAGACCTTAGGTAACCTGACACTACAGCTGCGTTATAAAAGATAATCATAAAAATTAATGTTTTAGATGTTACAATTTTTTATATATTTAAGGATAACTATGTTTAAACCAAAAGGTGGGTGAAATAATCCTATTGAAGTGAATGTACAAGCCTGATCCAGGCAAAGTGCCGCACAGACAGACACTGTATGTGGGCTGAGATACTGTCAGGTTGTCCAGGCCTAGACAGATACAATAGAGATACAATAAGTATAGATACATATACTACGAGTCCCAGGTTTCGATGCAACATACATAGACCTTAGGTAACCTGACACTTGATGAAACAATGTATTTTGTACATTGTGAACTCTTCAATGCGTGTGCTAATGTACAAAATACTTACAATTGGTTCAATAACCAGGAATACAAAATATACAAAATATATTGTCTATAGGAGTGTTTATTTTGAGAATTGTGCATAGCGATGGAGCAGTAAGAGAATCTACAAGTGTTTTTAATTTACCTGTAGATGTGCACATGCGAAAATGGAGTGGAAGAGAATTCCAAAGATGTGCATACCTAATTAAAAAGAAGTTTTGTCGAATTTTAGTGCGAGTAAGGGATATATGTAATAGCCTCATTCGGTTACGTCGTACATAACGATTACAATCTTGGAAGCGCATTGTGGACCTAATCTTAACTTGGTGCTCTGTGATGATTCGGAAGCAAAGAAAAAGATTAAGGCGAATTCTACGTAACCATAGCGGGTCAATGTCTAGTAGACTGCATCGTACTTTATAAGATGGAGGATTAGAGTAGCCAAACATGATTTTGCTAATTCTACGTTGAAGGCTTTCTAAGAGTATACAGTCACGCCTAGCAATGTGAGAGTAGGCTATATTACAGTAGTCAAGAAGCGGTAATACTTTCATTTTATATAGACTCAGTCTACTTTCACGGAGGAGGAATTTTTGATTGATCAAACCAAAATTCTGTCTAGCTCTTGCTATGAGAAATCTTACTTGTTCGTTGAAATTAAGAGATGAAGAATACCTAAATCCTAAGTCTTTGATTTCGTTAGAAGGTGCGAGTGGTGTATTGTTGAGAATGATACTAGCAGGGGGTATTGAGCAGCGTATACCCATGAATTGCGTATTCATAGCTGAGAATTCTAACCCCCATTGTGAGCCCCAACTTGAAAGGGTTGAAAGATCATCGTTGAGGGAGTCTATAGCCTGTGATATCTCTATGGCTGGAAAAGCTAAGACAAGTTTAATATCATCCGCAAAGATAAAGAGCTTTGAGTTTTTTTTACAAAATGTTGCACATCATTAATATATATAAGGAAAAGGAGAGGACCTAGTACGCTACCCTGAATGACTCCACTTGGTATAGGTTGTGTTTCAGAGGATATGCCATTAACGGAAACAGAGAAGGTACGATCAGAAAGATATGAACAAAACCAATTAAATAGTGGTCCGGAAATACCAAGTGATGATAATTTTCGAAGAAGAAGAGAATGAGGGACCTTATCAAATGCTTTGGTAATGTCTAAGAAAACTGTCAATATAGCTAATCCATGATCTATCGAGGTGGTTACATAGTCTAAATATTCCAACTGACAAGTAATGCAGGACTTCTGATTTAAAAAGCCATGTTGGAATGGAGAGAAAGCGTTTGGGCCTAAGTAAGCTATTAGTGCGTTTTTGATCAACTTTTCGAATAGCCTAGAGAGAAAAGGTGTGTGATTAATTGGGCGATAATTAGTGATAATGTGCGAATTCCCTGTTTTAAACCGAGGTATAATGACAGAATGTTTCCATTCGAGGGGAAATATACCAGATTTAACAGAAAGATTAAACAGGTTTAATAAAATTGAAGGTATATCATCCGTATTTAGTTGCAACATTGCTGGAACGAAGCCTACAGTATCAGGCTTGTAAGAAGCTTTGCTTCGCCGACACATTGCGCTAACTTCTTGTAAACTAAAGGAGATGGAATCAATACACATTGAATTATTATTTTGATTTGGGAGTACAGGGTGGACGTTGGTATTTTGACCTGGAATAGGGTATATGGTGGTATTGAATGATTGGCTAAAATAGTTTAAAAATAGCATACTTATTTCTGAAGAATCTGATGTGGATGATTCCATATCATCATGGGGGAACACAATTGTAGAAATTTCATGTTTACTTAGATTATATCGAGATCTCGTTAGATTATTCAAAGACTTGGTCTTCGAAGCACTGTTCAGGGCCATTCTTTCTTGATTCTCGACGTATTGTAATTTGATCGTTGTAAAAGAGCTAAGAAGTTCCTTGAGACGTAAAAATGAATAAAAGTCTGGTGTGTGGTTTACAAAAGCAGAAAGACGGGCTATCTTTTTTTCAAGAAGGTTTATTTTATCAAGTTTAATTGATTTAGTCTTCCGAGAAGTTGATGCAGTTACGAGACATTTAGATAAGTTCTTATGGAATATTGAAGAGATAAGGTTAAAATCCGGAGATATAAAGAAGTCAGTCCAATCAGAGTTTCTAATTAGAGTCGAAAACTTTGTCCAATCAACATAGAGACGGTCCTTTGCTTTGCTGATGGAGGTCCGATTCTCACAAAGATGAAGTTGACACGTGACCATGTTATGGTCACAACCAGTAAGGGGTGCAATGACTTTCACATTACTAGCATTAGGACCCAATGTAAAAATAAGGTCTAGAAGGTTTGAGTGCCTTGTAGGTTTATCAACTACTTGGGTGTAACCTAGTAGGTTGATTGCTTCGGAAAAAGAGGAAAATTTCCTAGATTGCTGAGGCGAGTTCCAGCATGTATAAGGCATGTTAAAATCACCAGCTATAAGTTTATTTTTAAAAGGGTTCAAAGAAACTTCAATAAAAGCATTTTTAATCTTATCAAGATTGTGTAAGGATGGAGGAGGTGGGTTGTAAATACAACCGAAAAGGGCATCTAATGAAGGTATATGTATCCATATGGAATCATCAATTTCATCCAGTGAGGAAGAACAATGAAGATTGGTAGGAATATTCTTAGTAATATATATGATGCAACCACCACCACGAGTGGAGCACCGATTTTTACGAAAAATATTATAATTTGGTAGAGAAAGTGTAGCGTCTATATCTTCATCAGTTGTCCAAGTTTCAGTGATTAGAACTACATCAGTTGGGTTAGCAGACAGGAAAAATTGAAGATCAGACATTTTGAAAGAAATAGATCTCGCATTAAATAGAAGGATGCTGATGGCGGGAGTACAGATAGATGTGTTAGTGATGGGGACCTGGGATTTCGAACTAGATTGTGTTAAATCCTGTATACGGGTGGAAACACTGGTGGAAAATTTGACTGTGGTGAATAGTCTTGGTAAAAATGGCTGGGGGCATAAGATGGATAAACATGTGGAGCAGGTTGTGGCCAAGATGAAATACTGTGCATGTTTCTTTGGGGTGACATGACAGTATGTGGATTGGGATAAACATAAGGTAAATTAAAGTTGAGGTGTCCATTTCTATTTGAACTAAGTTTTTGTGTCTGGTCACCATGCTGATTGGGGTAAGGGTAGGAATACCATGTAGAATAATTAGGGGAACCATAAGGTGAATACCCACAATACTTGTAAATGGGAGGTTGCGTAGGTAATGGATGGAGATACTTTCTAGAATATCTAGAATTACTGTTCCTAAAAGAATCGTTCACCAGTGGCTTAATGCTTGGTGGTTTGTTTAGAAGGGGACCTATTGCTTTGAACGTTGGAAGTTTAACTTTTTTGACGTCCTTAGGATTTGGTCGAGGGATAGCTTGTGGCTTAGCATTATCCTGGCGTGCAGCCGGTGATCCGGCGTCTGTACTGATTGTAATATTTTCAGGTAGCATGTCTATGTCGGTCGGAGTGGAAATCTTATTACAAGATGGGGATTGAGAGCTTACTCTCACTGGAGCGGGAACTTTGCGGGCAAATTTACGTTGTAGGGGTGTATTGTCGCGTTTAATTAACACATTCGAGAATCTAGCAACAGAAGCTAGAACGTGCTTATTTTTCAACACATGAGAAGCATAATTCTCATTATTAAATTTAAAAAGAATGGGGGTGCGGCCAGCAATGGATGATTTACGAAGCTTCATACACCTCGGATTCCATGAAGGACAACTCATCTAGTGCAGGAGCGCCAGGTATTAGATTAAACGAGCTAGACGGAGCAATTGAAGAATTATCACGTCTTTGAACGCCACTGAAGAACCTAGAGAAGGCACTCGCCTTAGACAGGTCGGTATCGGCTACTTTTCCGTCCTCCAGATTTAAATCTCTAATGTTTTCCCTGGTTTTTCCTTTCGAATGAGCGTAGCTATAAAATCTTTTGGGATTGGATTTAGCATCCCTAGCTAAGGATAACTCAAACTCCTGTTTGAGCAAACGCTGTATTTTAACACAAGAGTTCCGAGCGGTTTTGTATCGGACCCAAGAACCAGAAGTAAGAGATAGCTTATATTGCCGCCATAAACGATCTCGTTTTCGGGAAGACCGACGAACTCGAGGAGTCCACCAGGGCGGCCTATGATGCTTTTTCACGACTTGCAGCGAAGCGTGCTTGTCTTGTAACTCCTTAAGATACTTACAAATTCTATCCCAGTTTTCACTTACATTAAAATCGTTAGAGAACTGAAAGAAAGATTTTGAAGTCTGTAGAAGAAAATCCTAGTCTACAAGCCTAAAATTTCGTCTAGGGCGAGCAGTAGGTTTGTGAAACCGCAGTACCGCTTCGAAGCTTATCATAACGTGATCGCTTTTGCCGAGCGGTGGTAGGTATTTTAAGAATCTAACTGTTTCGGGCTGGGACGACAATACTAGGTCGAGAGTGGATGGAGTACATCCATTACGAAACCTCGTAGGATCACTCACATGCTGATGCAGCGCATGATCATGGAGCCATTCGAGAAACATTTCGGATTGCTTGGTGACTAAACCTACAGAGACGGCCCAATTTATGTCCTGGAGGTTGAAATCACCTAAGATGAGTACGCTGGGAGCTGATTGAAACAACCTGTCGAGCGTCTCAATCAGCTGTGTAATCTCCTGCTGGGCTGCACTGGGTGTGACGTAGACACAAGCAATTGCGAGGGCTGACTTGTAGCAAGTCAGGATACTCGCAACAACTTGGACGTTTTCACTGGTTAGGGATATACCCGTTCCTGTATTGTGCAAGCCATACTCTAGGAGGAGTGCAACTCCACCGCCTCTCCTGTCGCCAGGTCTATCGCATCTAATGACGAGATACTGCTCGCTGATGTTTGTTGGCACATCGTCAAGCGCAGACAGCCATGTCTCAGAAAGCGCTATAACCCGGGGGTGCAACTCAGCCACACGAAGAGAGAGGTCAGCCCACTTATTCTTTATGCTGCACACATTAGCGTACAGCACTGGGGCGCTGGTTTTGCGTGCTTCTGAAACTAACCCTGATTGGCCCTCGGTCGAAGCACCCGAGGGAGGTGCACGTTTTTCGGCGTGCTACTTAAAGCAGGAGTATCTGGTTCAACAACCTCTTGCATGGATGTTACGGACTGTTGACTAAAGATTGAGGCCGCCTCTATCGAAGAGCAACAACTGGAGAAATTTGCTTGGCTCCCATCTTCATTTTCGATAAGCGCGTCAACGTCGTCTAATCCGGACAGCCAGACTCGTAGCGATGAGCTTTTCGGTAAGATCTTAACGGATACACTAGCGCTACGGTTTGCATCAGTCTTACGGATAGCAGATGTCCTTAAAGCGAAGTTTTTCCTATGTGGAGCGGAAGGGTTTTGTCTAATATGAGATGGAGGATTGTCTGGCTTAACGTGAAGCTTGTCTAGAGTTGTTGTGGCGATGTATTCAGCCCTAGACAATAACGCATCCCGATCCGCCTGGTACTTTAATTCTACCAGTATCGGCCTAGGGCGGTTATCCATCTTCCATCTCCCTACACGATGAACTCGCACCGTGGGAGTAGAAGGCTTTAGACCTACCATCCGGATGAGATCGCTAATGCATCTGCGATCAAAATCTCTTCGACTTTTTGATTCCCTAATAAAAGGCTCCGCTCGATTGAAAACTAGAACATTTCGGGTTCTTGTTTTTGAAGAGTAATAAGAAGTGCCATTAAGTGACTCAACTTGCTTACGCAAACCGTTTAATTCCTGGATAATTTTATCCAGGTCGGGTGAGCCAGCAACATTGCCATGTTTCTTCCGTTGAGTACGGGCTTTACCTTGCTTGGTACGTTTTTGCGGAGTTTGGGCTACGTTTACGACCTTCGCAGAGGAAGCTTGCTTTGAAGGACTAGGTAACTGGATAGCTACGTCTACTTCAGGGGATGCCCTTTTTTTCGCCTTTTTGATAGCACGCTTACTTGAAGTCCTGGCTTTATTTACCACCTTAGGAGAGGTAGCTTGCTTGGAAGAACTTTGCAGCCGGCTAGATTTGTGCGCTATAGCGTTGCCTGCTGTAGTCTCAGAACTTATATTTGCTCTCACCACAGATGCATACGATTGGGCGGCTGCAAAATCTGACGAGCTTCGCGACGTCACTCTATTTCTTGGCTTTAGGCAAGCGGCGTCAGTGGCAGCCTCGTGACAGCCGGAACAATACCACTGCAACCAGCGGTATTTTGCATAAATCCCGTAGTGAGATTTATGTATGCCTGAGCAGCTAGGGTGAGCCCAACGCTTGCAAGCTGTGCACTCGATGCCCTTAGCCACCATTTTGCCACATTTTCCGTTGAGACAGGTTTTTTTTGAACTCATATCTATCGGTAAAATGTGAGTAATGATAGTTCAGTAGAAAAATACAAGCTGATTTTATTACTGGCGTAATTAATCAGAAAAATATCAATAATATAGTGAAATAGTTATTCTATTTTACTGCATATTCAAGGAATAGCAAAAATTCGTAATGATATTTATCAGAGCGTGGGTTCAATAGTCAATAGTCAATAGTCAATAGTATATAGTGGTAAAAAAAGCGACAAGCTTAAAAGAAAACCACAGGATGTTGTACACATGGATTCGAAAGTTCAGGGTTAAAATTAAGGTCCGAATGAAGAAAAAAACGTTGATACTGTAAGGGATGGGGATGCGAGCACCACAAAACTTTGGTTGATACTTCCAGTTGAAAGCAGTTTGTGCGCTGAAAATCGGAAAAAAGTGCAGTATCATAGAGTATAGAAAGTTATAAAAAGTTATAGCTTTTCAAACGTTATGAAGCAAATGAAACAAGTGCATATCTAAATGGTCTTTAAAAACAGAAAGGGAAGGGGCAGACACAACAAAAAGTGGTAGACTGTTCCAGGTTTGTGCAACACGAACGGCAAAAAAGTGTTTACGACAGTCCAACCTGCTTTGTTGATGGGCGATTTTTAAATGATGCCCACGCGTACGATTGCCGGTAGCAAGCACAAGCTGTTCTTTACAGGGATGGCATTGTTCAGTGAGTATCCTGTCCTACAGGTTCTACAGGTTCTACAGGTACACAATAACATTATCTTATTCAGCATGATAAGCGTAAGGGTTATTCTCATCATTTTCATTATTTTCATGACATTTTTCACCCCTTACTGACACATGGGTTTTTTATGCTTTTATCTCTTTTTCCTTCGTTTTTTAAACAGGCTCTCAGAGAGCTGCAGCCAAACCTTGCACCGACGACCTTGGTGTGTGACTTTGAAAATGCTGCCACCCGTGCTTTTGAACAGAAGTTTCCTGGTCTTGTTGTGACAGGCTGCTTCTTTCATCTGGGTCAGTGCTGCTGGAGGAAGTGTCAGCAACTTGGATTAGCGACCACCTATGCTGAAGAGGATGGTCTTTTTGCATGTTGGATTCGGTGTCTTCCTGCGCTTGCATTTCTCCCCCGTGACCAAGTTGTTGGGGCATTCGAAACTCTGACAGAAAATCAAGGTTTCGTCACATGCATGGCAGAGAAG
>JACCGJ010008118.1:0-37566 GCA_013407085.1 Atriophallophorus winterbourni
TGCTTAAACCAATAAAAGCTGACAATGCCTAATATTTCAATCAAAAAACTACGAAGGTTTTGAATCAATCTGAGATCGATAATATTTGAATTAATCAGAGCTGACAATGCTCATTATTTTAGTTTGAAAACTACAAACGATTTGAACCAATCTGAGATCGACAATGTTTGAATCAATCAATGCTCAACATTTCAGTCCAAAAACTACAAACGTTTTGAATCAATCTAAAATTGATATTATAATAACCAATCACAGCTGACAATGGTCAATATTTCAGTCCGAAAACTACAAACGATTTGAACCAATCTGAGATCGACAATGACAATTCTTAATATTTCAGTCCAAAAACTGCAAACGTTTTGAACCAATCTGGAATCGACAACGTTTGAACCAATCAGAGCTGACAATGCTTATTATTTTAGTCCACAAACTGAAAACTTTTTGAACTAATTTGAGATCGACAATGCTTAATCCAATCAGAGCTGACAATGCCTCTTATTTCAGTCCAAAAACTACAAGCGTTTTGAATCATTCTGAGATCGATAATATTTGAACCAATCACAGCTGACAATGCTTAATATTTCAGTCTAAAAACTACAAACGTTTTGAACCAATTTGAGATCGACCATTTTTGAACCAATCATAGCTGACATTGCCTAATATTCCAATACAGAAACTATAAACGTTTTGAACCAATCTGAGATCGACAATGTTCGAACCAATCAGAGCTGACAATGCTAAATATTTCAGTCCGAAAACTACAAACGATTTGAACCAATCTATGTTCGACAATTTTTGAACTAATCAAAGCTGACAATTTTTAATATTTAAGTCCGAAAACTTCAAACGATTTGAACCAATCTGAGATCGACAATGTTTGAATCAATCACAGCTGACAATGCATAATATTTCAGTCCAAAAACTACAAACGTTTCGAACCAATCTGAACTCGATAATGTTTGAACAAATCATAGCTGACAATGCTTAATATTTCAGTCCGAAAACTACAAACGATTCGAACCAATCTGAGATCGACAATGTTTGAACCAATCAGAGCTGACAATTCCTAATATTTCAGTCCAAAACTACAAACGTTTTGTACCAATTTGGCATCGACAACGTTTGAACCAATCAGAGCTGACAATGCTTATCATTTTAGTCCACAATTTACAAATCTTCTGAACCAATTTGAGATCGACAATGCTTAATCCAATCAGGGCTGACAATGCCTAATATTTCAGTCCAAAAACTACAAACGTTTTGAATCAATCTAAAATCGATATTATTAGAACCAATCACAGCTGAAAATGCTCAATATTTCAGTCTAAAAACTACGACCGTTTTGAACCAATTTCAGATCGACAATATTTGAACTAATCAGAGCTGACATTGGCTAATATTTCAGTACAGAAACTATAAACGTTTTGAATCAATCTGAGATCGACAATGTTCGAACCAATCAGAGCTGACAATGCCTAATATTTCAGTTCAAGGACTACAAATGTTTTGAACCAATCTGAGATCGATAATGTTTGAACCAATCAGAGCTGACAATGCTCACTATTTCAGTCCGAAAACTACAAACGATTTGAACCAATCTGAGATCGACAATGTTTGCAACAATCAGAGCTGACAATTCTTAATATTTCAGTCTAAAAACTGCAAACGTTTTAAACCAATCTGGAATCGACAACGTTTGAACCAATCAGAGCTGACAATGCTTATTATTTTAATCCACAAACTGAAAACTTTTTGAACCAATTTGAGATCGACAATGCCTTATCCAATCAGAGCTGACAATGCCTCATATTTCAGTCCAAAAACTACAAGCGTTTTGAATCATTCTGAGATCGATAATATTTGAACCAATCACAGCTGACAATGCTTAATATTTCCGTCTAAAAACTACAAACGTTTTGAACCAATTTGAGAGCGACAATTTTTGAACCAATCATAGCTGACATTGCCTAATATTCCAATACAGAAACTATAAACGTTTTGAACCAATCTGAGATCGACAATGTTCGAACCAATCAGAGCTGACAATGCTAAATATTTCAGTCACAAAACTACAAACGATTTGAACCAATCTATGTTCGACAATTTTTGAACTAATCAAAGCTGACAATTCTTAATATTTAAGTCCGAAAACTACAAACGATTTGAACCAATCTGAGATCGACAATGTTTGAATCAATCACAGCTGACAATGCCTAATATTTCAGTCCAAAAAACTACGAACGTTTCGAACCAATCTGAAATCGATAATGTTTGAACAAATCATAGCTGACAATGCTTAATATTTCAGTCCGAAAACTACAAACGATTCGAACCAATCTGAGATCGACAATGTTTGAACCAATCAGAGCTGACAATTCCTAATATTTCAGTCCGCAAACTACAAACGTTTTGTACCAATTTGGCATCGACGACGTTTGAACCAATCAGAGCTGACAATGCTTATTATTTTAGTCCACAATTTACAAACGATTTGAACCAATTTGAGATCGACAATGCTTAATCCAATCAGGGCTGACAATGCCTAATATTTCAGTCCAAAAACTACAAACGTTTTGAATCAATCTGAGATCGACAACGTTCGAACCAATCAGAGCTGACAATGCCTAATATTTCAGTCTATGGACTACAAATGTTTTAAACCAATCTGAGATCGATAATGTTCGAACCAATCAGAGCTGTTGATTCTTAATATTAAAGTCCGAAAACTACAAACGATTTGAACCAATCTAAGATCGACAATGTTCGAATCAATCACAGCTGACAATGCCCAATTTTTCAGTCCAAAAACTACAAACGTTTCGAACCAATCTGAAATCGATAAGGTTTGAACAAATCATAGCTGACAATGCTTGATATTTCAGTCCGAAAACTACAAACAATTCGGACCAATCTGAGATCGACAATATTTGAACCAATCAGAGCTGACAATTCCTAATATTTCAGTCCAAAAACTACAAACGTTTTGTACCAATTTGGCATCGACAACGTTTAAACCAATCAGAGCTGACAATGTTTATTATTTTAGTCCACAATTTACAAACATTTTGAACCAATTTGAGATCGACAATGCTTAATCCAATCAGGGCTGACAATGCCTAATATTTCAGTCCAAAAACTACAAACGTTTTGAATCAATCTAAAATCGATAATATTCGAACCAATCACAGCTGACAATGCTCAATATTTCAGTCTAAAAACTACGACCGTTTTGAACCAATTTCAGATAGACAATATTTGAACCAATCACAACTGACATTGCCTAATATTTCTGTACAGAAACTATAAACGTTTTGAACCAATCTGAGATCGACAATGTTTGAACCAATCAGAGCTGACAATGCCTAATATTTCAGTCCAAGGACTACAAATGTTTTGATCCAATCTGAGATGGATAATGTTTGAGCCAATCAGAGCTTTTAATTCTTAATATTTAAGTCCGAAAACTACAAACGATTTGAACCAATCTGAGATCGACAATGTTTGAATCAATCACAGCTGACAATGCTCAATATTTCAGTTCAAAAACTACAAACGTTTCGAACCAATCTGAAATCGATGATGTTTGAACGAGTCATAGCTGACAATGCTCAATATTTCAGTCCGAAAACTACAAACGATTCGAACCAATCTAAGATCGACAATATTTGAATCAATCAGAGCTGACAATTCTTAATATTTGAGTCCGAAAACTACAAACGATTTGAAACAATCTGAGATCCACAATGTTTGAATCAATCACAGCTGACAATGCCTAATATTTCAGTCCAAAAACTACAAACGTTTTGAACCAATCTGATATCGACAATGTTCGAACCAATCAGAGCTGACAATGCTTATTATTTCAGTCCGAAAATTACAAACGATTCGAACCAATCTGAGATAGACAATGTTTGAACCAATCAGAGCTGACAATTCCTAATATTTCAGTTTAAAAACTACAAACGTTTTGTACCAATTTGGCATCGACAACGTTTGAACCAATCAGAGCTGACAATGCTTATTATTTTAGTCCACAATTTACAAACCTTTTGAACCAATTTGAGATCGACAATGCTTAATCCACTCAGGGCTGACAATGCCTAATATTTCAGTCCAAAAACTACAAACGTTTTGAATCAATCTAAAATCGATATTATTAGAACCAATCACAGCTGACAATGCTCAATATTTCAGTCTAAAAACTACCACCGTTTTGAATCAATTTCAGATCGACAATATTTGAACCAATCAGAGCTGACATTGGCTAATATTTCAGTACAGAAACTATAAACGTTTCGAATCAATCTGAGATCGACAATGTTCGAACCAATCAGAGCTGACAATGCCTAATATTCCAGTCTAAGGACTACAAATGTTTTGAACCAATCTGAGATCGATAATGTTTGAACCAATCAGAACTGTTGATTCTTAATATTGAAGTCCGAAAACTACAAACGATTTGAACCAATCTAAGATCGACAATGTTTGAATCAATCACAGCTGACAATGGCCAATATTTCAGTCCAAAAATACAAACGTATCGAACCAATTTGAAAGCGATAAGGTTGAACAAATCATAGTGACAATGCTTGATATTTCAGTCCGAAAACTACAAACGATTCGGACCAATCTGAGATCGACAATGTTTGAACCAATCAGAGCTGACAATTCCTAATATTTCATTCCAAATACTAGCAAACGTTTGTACAATTTGGCTACGACAAACGTTCGAACTGAATCAGAGCTGACAATGCTTATTATTTAGTCAACAATTTTAAAAAACATTTGAACAAAATTTGAGATCGACAATGCTTAAATCCAATCAGAGCTGACATGCCTAATATTTCAGTCCAAAAAACTACAAACGTTTTGAATCAATCTTAAAATCGATAATATGCGAACCAATCACAGCTGACACTGCTCAATAGTTCAGTCTGAGAATTACGACCGTTTTGGAACCAATTTCAGATCGACCACTATTTTGAACCAATCACAACTGACATTGCCTAATATTTAAGTACAGAAACTATGAACGTTTTGAACCAATCTGAGATCGACAATGTTTGAACCAATCAGAGCTGACAATGCCTAATATTTCAGTGCAAGGACTACAAATGTTTTTATCCAATCTGAGATCGATAATGTTTGAACCAATCAGAGCTGTTAATTCTTAATATTTAAGTCCGAAAACTACGAACGATTTGAACCAATCTGAGATCGACAATGTTTGAATCAATCACAGCTGACAATGCCCAATATTTCAGTTCAAAAACTACAAACGTTTCGAACCAATCTGAAAATCGATAATGTTTGAACAAGTCATAGCTGACAATGCTCAATATTTCAGTCCGAAAACTACAAACGATTCGAACCAATCTAAGATCGACAATGTTTGAATAAATCAGAGCTGACAATTCTTAATATTTCAGTCCAAAAACTACAAACGTTTTGAACCAATTTGAAATCGACAACGTTTGAACCAGTCAAAGCTGACAATGCTTATTATTCTAGTAAACAAACTACAAACCGTTTGAACCAATTTAAGATCGACAATGCTTACATCATTCAGAGCTGACAATGCCTAATATTTCAGTCCAAAAACTACTAAACGTTTGGAATCAATTTAAGATCGATAATATTTGAACCAATCACATCTGATAATGCTTAATAATTCAGTCTAAAAACTACAAACGTTTTGAACCAATTTGAGATCGACAATATTTGAACTTATCAGAGCTGACATTTCCTAATATTTCAGTACAAAAACCACAAACGTTTTGAACCAATCTGAGATCGACAATGTTCGAACCAATCAGAGCTGACAATGCTTGATATTTCAGTCTAAGGAATACAGACGTTTTGAACCAATCTGAGATCGATAATGTTTGAACCAATCAGAGCTGTTAATTCTTGATTTTGAAGTCCAAAAACTACAAACGTTTCAAACAAATCTGAAATCGATAATGTTTGAACAAATCAGAGCTGACAATGCTTAATATTTCAGTCCGAAAACTACACACGATTCGAACCAATCTGAGATCGACAATGTTTGAAACTATCGGAGATGACAATACTTAATATTTCAGTCCAAAAACTACAAACGTTTTGAACCAATTTTGAATCGACAACGTTTGAACCAGTCAGAGCTGACAATGCTTATTATTTTAGTCCACAAACTACACACCGTTTGAACCAAATTGAGATCGACAATTCTTATATCAATCACAGCTGACAATACCTAATATTTCAGTGCAAAAACTACTAAACGTTTTGAATCAATCTGAGATCGATAATATTTGAACCAATCACAGTTGATAATGCTTAATATTCCAGTCCAAAAACTACAAACGTTTTGAACCAATTTGGAATCGACCACGTTTGAACCAGTCAGAGCTGACAGTGCTTATTATTTTAGTCCACAAACTACAAACCGTTTGAACCAAATTGAGATCGACAATGCTTATATCAATCAGAGCTGACAATACCTAATATTTCAGTGCAAAGACTACTAAACAATTTGAACCAATCTGAGTTCAACAATGTTCGAAACAATCAGAGCTGACAATGCTTAATATTTGAGTCTAAAGACTAAAAACGTTTCGAACCAATCTGAGATCGATAATGTTCAAACCAATCAGAGCTGACAATGCTTAATATTTCAGTCTAAAAACTACAAAATTTATGAACCAATTCGAGATCGACAATATTTCAACCAATCAGAGCTGACATTGCCTGATATTTCAGTACAGAAACTATAAACGTTTTGAACCAATCTGATATCGACAATGTTCGAACCAATTAGAGCTGACAATGCTTAATATTTCAGTCTAAGGACTACAAACGTTTTGAACAAATCTGAGATCGATAATGCTCGAACCAATCAGAGCTCTTAATTCTTAATATTTAAGTCTAAAAACTACAAAAGTTTTGAATCAATCTGAGATCGATAATATTTCAACCAATCACAGCTGACGATGCCTAATATTTCAGTACAGAAAATGTAAACCTTTTGAACCAATCTGAGATCGACAATGTTCGAACCAATCAGAGCTGACAATGCTCAATATTTCAGTCTAAAGACTACAAACGTTTTGAACCAATCTGAGATCGATAATGTTTCTACTAATCAGAGCAGACAATGCTTGATATTTCAGTCTAGAAACTACAAACGTCATGAACCAATTCGAAGATCGACAATATTTCAACCAATCAGAGCTGACATTGCGTGATATTTCAGTACAGAAACTATAAACGTTTTGAACCAATCTGAGATCGACAATGTTCGAACTAATCAGAGCTGACAATGCCTAATATTTCAGTCTGAGGACTACAAACGTTTTGAACCAATCTGAAACCGACAATGCTCAAACCAATCAAAGCTGACAATGCCTAATATTTCAGTTCAAAAACTACAAACGTTTTGAATCAATCTGAGATCGATAATATTTGAATCAATCAGAGCTGACAATGCCTATTATTTTAATCCACAAACTACAAACCTTTCAAACCAATTTGAGATCGACAATGCTTAATCCAATCAGAGTTGACAATGCCTTATATTTCAGTCTAAAAACTACAAGCGTTTTGAATCAATCTAAGATCGATAATGTTTGAACCAATCGGAGCTGACAATGCTTAATATTTCAGTCTAAAAACTACAAAATTTATGAACCAATTCGAGATCGACAATATTTCAACCAATCAGAGCTGACATTGACTGATATTTCAGTACAGAAACTATAAACGTTTTGAACCAATCTGAGATCGACAATGTTCGAATCAATCAGAGCTGACAATGCTTAATATTCCAGTCTAAGGACTACAAACGTTTTGAACAAATCTGCGATCGGTAATGCTCGAATCAATCAGAGCTGTTAATTCTTAATATTTAAGTCTAAAAACTACAAACGTTTTGAATCAATCTGAGATCGATAATATTTCAACCAATCACAGCTGACAATGCCTAATATTTCAGTACAAAAAATGTAAACCATTTGAACCAATCTGAGATCGACAATGTTCGAACCAATCAGAGCTGACAATGCTTGATATTTCAGTCTCAAGACTACAAACGTTTTGAACCAATCTGAGATCGATAATGTTTGAACTAATCAGAGCAGACAATGCTTGATATTTCAGTCTAGAAACTACAAACCTCATGAACCAATTCGAGGATCGACAATATTTCAACCAATAAGAGCTGACATTGCGTGATATTTTAGTACAGAAACTATAAACGATTTGAACAAATCTGAGATCGACAATGTTCGAACCAATCAGCGCTGACAATGCTTAATATTTCAGTCTGAGGACTACAAACGTTTTGAACCAATCTGAAACCGACAATGCTTAAACCAATCAAAGCTGACAATGCCTAATATTTCAATCAAAAAACTACAAACGTTTTGAATCAATCTCAGATCGATAATATTTGAATTAATCAGAGCTGACAATGCTCATTATTTTAGTCCGAAAAACTACAAACGATTTGAACCAATCTGAGATCGACAATGTTTGAATCAATCAATGCCCAACATTTCAGTCCAAAGACTATAAACCTTTCGAACCAATCTGAGATCGATAATGTTTGAACATATCGAAGCTGACAATGCTTAATATTTCAGTCCGAAAACTACAAACGATTTGAACCAATCTGAGATCGACAATGTTTGAACTAATCAGAGCTGACAATTCTTAATATTTTAGTCCGAAAACTGCAAACGTTTTGAACCAATCTGAAATCGACAACGTTCGAACCAATCAAAACTGACAATGCTTTTCATTTTAGGCCAAAAACTACAAACCTTTTGAACCATTTTGAGTTCGACACTGCTTAATCCAATCAGAACTGACAATGCCTCATATTTCAGTCCAAAAACTACAAGCGTTTTGAATCATTCTGAAATCGATAATATTTGAACCAATCACAGCTGACAATGCTCAATATTTCAGTCTAAAAACTACAAACGTTTTGAACCAATTTGAGATCCACAATTTTTGAACCAATCAGAGCTGATATTGCCTAATATTTCAATACAGAAACTATAAACGTTTTGAACCAATCTGAGGTCGACAATGTTCGAACCAATCAGAGCTGACAATGCTAAATATTTCAGTCCGAAAACTACAAACGATTTGAGCCAATCTAAGATCGACAATTTTTTATCTAATCAGAGCTGACAATTCTTAATATTTAAGTCCAAAAACTACGAACGATTTGAACCAATCTGAGATCGACAATGTTTGAATCAATCACAGCTGACGATGCCCAGTATTTCAGTCCAAAAACTACAAACGATTTGAACCAATCTGAGATCGACAATGTTTGAATCAATCACAGCTGACAATGCCAAATATTTCAGTCCAAAAACCACAAACGTTTCGAACCAATCTGAGATCGACAATGTTTGAACCAATCAGAGCTGACAATTCCTAATATTTCAGTCCAAAAACTACAAACGTTTTGTACCAATTTGGCATCGACAACGTTTGAACCAATCAGAGCTGACAATGCTTATTATTTTAGTCCACAATTTACAAACCTTTTGAACCAATTTGAGATCGACAATGCTTAATCCAATCAGGTCTGAAAATGCATAATATTTCAGTCCAAAAACTACAAACGTTTTGAATCAATCTAAAATCGATATTATTAGAACCAATCACAGCTGACAATGCTCAATATTTCAGTCTAAAAACTACGACCGTTTTGAACCAATTTCAGATCGACAATATTTGAACCAATCAGAGCTGACATTGGCTAATATTTTAGTGAAGAAACTATAAACGTTTTGAATCAATCTGAGATCGACAATGTTCGAACCAATCAGAGCTGACAATGCCTAATATTTCAGTCTAAGGACTACAAATGTTTTGAACCAATCTGAGATCGATAATGTTTGAACCAATCAGAGCTGTTAATTCTTAATATTTAAGTCCGAAAACTACAAACGATTTGAACCAATCTGAGATCGACAATGTTTGAATCAATCACAGCTGACAATGCCCAATATTTCAGTTCAAAAACTACGAACGTTCCGAACCAATCTTAAATCGATAAGGTTTGAACAAATCATAGCTGTAAATGCTTAATATTTCAGTCCGAAAACTATAAACGATTCGGACCAATCTGAGATCGACAAAGTTTGAACCAATCAGAGCTGACAATTCCCAATATTTCAGTCCAAAAACTACAAACGTTTTGTACCAATGTGGCATCGACAACATTTGAACCAGTCATAGCTGACAATGCTTATCATTTCAGTCTTCAAACTACAAACGTTTTGAACCAATCTGAGATCGACAATGTTCGAATCAATCAGAGCTGACAATGCTAAATATTTCATTTCGAAAACTACAAACGATTTGAACCAATCTAAGATCGCAATTTTTGAACTATTCAGAGCTGACAATTCTTAATATTTAAGTCCAAAAACTACAAACGATTTGAACCAATCTGAGATCGACAATGTTTGAATCAATCACAGCTGACAATGCCCAATATTTCAGTCCAAAAACTACAAACGTTCCGAACCAATCTGAAATCGATAATGTTTGAACAAATCATAGCTGACAATGCTTAATATTTCAGTCCGAAAACTACAAACGTTTCGAACCAATCTAAAATCGATAATGTTTGAACCAATCAGAGCTGACAATTCCTAATATTTCAGTCCAAAAACTACAAACGTTTTCTACCAATTTGGCATCGACAACGTTTGAACCAATCAGAGCTGACAATGCTTATTATTTTAGTCCACAAACTACAAACCATTTGAACAAATTTGAGATCGACAATGCTTAATCCAATCAGGGCTGACAATGCCTAATATTTCAGTCCAAAAACTACAAACGTTTTGAATCAATCTAAAATCGATAATATTCGAACCAATCACAGCTGAGAATGCTCAATATTTCAGTCTAAAAACTACGACCGTTTTGAACCAATTTCAGATCGACAATATTTGAACCAATCAGAGCTGACATTGCCTAATATTCCAGTACAGAAACTATAAACGTTTTGAACCAATCTGAGATCGACAATGTTCGAACCAATCTGAGCTTACAATGCCTAATATTTCAGTCTAAGGACTACAAATGTTTTGAAACAATCTGAGATCGATAATGTTTGAACCAATCAGAGCTGTTAATTCTTAATATTTAAGTCCGAAAACTACAAACGATTTGAACCAATCTGAGATCGACAATGTTTGAACCAATCACAGCTGACAATGCCCAATATTTCAGTCCAAAAACTACAAACGTTTCGAACCAATCTTAAATCGATAAGGTTTGAGCAAATCATAGCTGACAATGCTTAATATTTCAGTCCGAGAACTACAAACGATTCGGACAAATCTGAGATCGACAATGTTTGAACCAATCAGAGCTGACAATTCCTAATATTTCAGTCCAAAAATTACAAACGTTTTGTACCAATTTGGCATCGACAACGTTTAAACCAGTCATAGCTAAAAATGCTTATTATTTCAGTCTACAAACTACAAACGTCCTGAACCAATCTGAGATCGACAATGTTCGAATCAATCAGAGCTGACAATGCTTAATATTTCAGTCCGAAAACTACAAACAATTTGAATCAATCTAAAATCGATAATATTCGAACCAATAACAGCTGACAAGGCCTAATATTTCAGTCCAAAAACTACGACCGTTTTGAACCAATTTCAGATCGACAATATTTGAACCAATCAGAGCTGACATTGTCTAATATTTCAGTACAGAAACTATAAACGTTTTGAACCAATCTGAGATCGACAATGTTTGAACCAATCAGAGCTGACAATTCCTAATATTTCAGTCCAAAATCTACGAACGTTTTGTACCAATTTGGCATCGACAACGTTTGAACCAGTCATAGCTGACAATGCCTAATATTTCAGTCTACAAACTACAAATGTTTTGAACCAATCTGAGATCGATAATGTTTGAACCAATCAGAGTTGTTAATTCTTAATATTTAAGTCCGAAAACTACAAACTATTTGAACCAATCTGAGATCGACAATGTTTGAATCAATCACAGCTGACAGTGCCCGATATTTCAGTCCGAAATTTACAAACGATTTGAACCAATCTGAGATCGACAATGTTTGAACCAATCAGAGCTGACAATTCCTAATATTTCAGTCCAAAAACTACAAACGTTTTGTACCAATTTGGCATCTACAACGTTTGAACCAGTCATATCTAAAAATGCTTATTATTTCAGTCTACAAACTACCAACGTCCTGAACCAATCTGAGATCGACAATGTTCGAATCAATCAGATCTGACAATGCTAAATATTTCAGTCCGAAAACTATAAACGATTTGAATCAATCTAAAATCGATAATATTCGAACCAATCACAGCTGACATTGCTCAATATTTCAGTCTAAAAACTACGACCGTTTTGAACCAATTTCAGATCGACAATATTTGAACCAATCAGAGCTGACATTGCCTAATATTTCAGTACAGAAACTATAAACGTTTTGAACCAATCTGAGATCGACAATGTTCGAACCAATCAGAGCAGACAAAGCCTAATAATTCAGTACAAGGACTACAAATGTTTTGAACCAATCTGAGATCGATAATGTTTGAACCAATCAGAGCTGTTAATTCTTGATATTTAAGTCCGAAAACTACAAACGATTTGAACCAATCTGAGATCGACAATGTTTGAATCAATCAGAGCTGACAATGTTCAATATTTCAGTTCAAAAACTACAAACGTTTCGGACCAATCTGAGATCGACAATGTTTAAATCAATCAGAGCTGGCAATTCCTAATATTTCAGTCCAGAAACTACAAGCGATTTGTACCAATTTGGCATCGACAACGTTTGAACCAGTCATAGCTGACAATGCTTATTATTTCAGTCCACAAACTACAAACAACTGAGATCGTTTCAATGAAGCGACAATGCTGAGATCGAGATCGACAATGTTTGAACCAATCAGAGCTGACAATTCCTAATATTTCAGTCCAAAAACTACAAACGTTTTGTACCAATTTGGCATCGACAACGTTTGAACCAGTCATAGCTGACAATGCTTATTATTTCAGTCCACAAACTACAAACGTTCTGAACCAATCTGAGATCGACAATGTTCGAATCAATCAGAGCTGACAATGCTAAATATTTCAGTCCGAAAACTACAAACGATTTGAACCAATCTGAGATCGACAATTTTTGAACTAATCAGAGCTGACAATTCTTAATATTTGAGTCCGAAACCTACGAACGATTTGAACCAATCTGAGATCGACAATGTTTGAATCAATCACAGCTGACAATGCCAAATATTTCAGTCCAAAAACTACAAACGTTTCGAACCAATCTAAAATTGATAATGTTTGAACAAATCATAGCTGACAATGCTTAATATTTCAGTCCGAAAACTACAAACGATTCGAACCAATCTGGGATCGACAATGTTTGAACCAATCAGAGCTGACAATTCCTAATATTTCAGTCGAAAATCTACAAACGTTTTTTATCAATTTGGCATCGACAACGTTTGAACCAATCAGAGCTGACAATGCTTATTAATTTAGTCCACAAACTACAAACCTTTTGAACCAATTTGAGATCGACAAAGCTTAATCCAATCAGGGCTGACAATGCATAATATTTCAGTCCAAAAACTACAAACGTTTTGAATCAATCTAAAATCGATAATATTCGAACCAATCACAGCTGACAATGCTCAATATTTCAGTCTAGAAACTACCACCGTTTTGAACCAATTTCAGATCTAAAATATCTGAACCAATCAGAGCTGACATTGCCTTATATTTCAGTCCAAAAACTACTAAACGTTTTTAATCAAATATGAGATCGATAATATTTGAACCAATCACAGCTGATAATGCCGTTTATTTTAGTCTGAAAACTACGAACGTTTTGAACCAATTTGAGATCGACAATATTTGAACCAATCAGAGCTGACATTTCCTAATATTTCAGTACAAAAACCACAAACGTTCTGAACCAATCTGAGATCGGCAATGTTCGAACCAATCAGAGCTGACAACGCTTAGTATTTCAGTCTAAAAGCTACCAACGTTTTGAACCAATCTGAGATCGATAAAGTTCGACCAATCGGATCTGTTAATCCTTAATATTCTAGTCCGAAAACTACAAACGAGCTGACAATGCTCATTATTTTAGTCCACAAACTACTAAAATTTGAACTAATTTGAGATCGACAATGTCTAAATTAATCAAAGCTGACAATGCCCAATATTTCAGTCCACAACCTACAAACGTTTCGAACCAATCTGAAATCGATAATGTTCGAACTAATCAGAGCTGGCAATGCTTAATATTTCGATCTAAGGACTACAAACGTTTTGAACTCATCTCAGATCGATAATGTTTGAACTAATCACAGCTGTTGATTCTCAATATTTCGGTAAGAAAACTACAAACGATTTGAACCAATCGGGAATCAATAATATTTGAACCCATTACAGCTGACAATGCCTTATATTTCAGTTTAAGGACTACAAATGTTTTGAACCAATCTGAGATCGATAATGTTTGAACCAATCAGAGCTGTTAATTCTTAATATTTAAGTCCGAAAACTACAAACGATTCGAACCAATCTGAGATCGACAATGTTTAAATCAATCACAGCCGACAATGCCCAATATTTCAGTCTAAAAACTACAAACGTTCCGAACCAATCTGCAATCGATAAGGTTTGAACAAATCATAGCTGACAATGCTTAATATTTCAGTCCGAAAACTACAAACGATTCTAACCAATCTGAGATCGACAATGTTTGAACCAATCAGAGCTGACAATTCCTAATATTTCAGTCCAGAAACTACAAGCGATTTGTACCAATTTGGCATCGACAACGTTTGAACCAGTCATAGCTGACAATGCTTATTATTTCAGTCCACAAACTACAAACGTTCTGAACCAATCTGAGATCGACAATGTTCGAATCAATCAGAGCTGACAATGCTAAATATTTCAGTCCGAAAACTATGAACGATTCGAACGAATCTGAGATCGACAATGTTTGAACCAATCAGAGCTGACAATTCCTAATATTTCAGTCCAGAAACTACAAGCGATTTGTACCAATTTGGCATCGACAACGTTTGAACCAGTCATAGCTGACAATGCTTATTATTTCAGTCCACAAACTACAAACGTTCTGAACCAATCTGAGATCGACAATGTTCGAATCAATCAGAGCTGACAATGCTAAATATTTCAGTCCGAAAACTACAAACGATTTGAACCAATCTGAGATCGACAATTTTTGAACTAATCAGAGCTGACAATTCTTAATATTTGAGTCCGAAACCTACGAACGATTTGAACCAATCTGAGATCGACAATGTTTGAATCAATCACAGCTGACAATGCCAAATATTTCAGTCCAAAAACTACAAACGTTTCGAACCAATCTAAAATTGATAATGTTTGAACAAATCATAGCTGACAATGCTTAATATTTCAGTCCGAAAACTACAAACGATTCGAACCAATCTGGGATCGACAATGTTTGAACCAATCAGAGCTGACAATTCCTAATATTTCAGTCGAAAATCTACAAACGTTTTTTATCAATTTGGCATCGACAACGTTTGAACCAATCAGAGCTGACAATGCTTATTAATTTAGTCCACAAACTACAAACCTTTTGAACCAATTTGAGATCGACAAAGCTTAATCCAATCAGGGCTGACAATGCATAATATTTCAGTCCAAAAACTACAAACGTTTTGAATCAATCTAAAATCGATAATATTCGAACCAATCACAGCTGACAATGCTCAATATTTCAGTCTAAAAACTACCACCATTTTGAACCAATTTCAGATCAACAATATTTGAACCAATCAGAGCTGACATTGCCTTATATTTCAGTACAGAAACTATGAACGTTTTGAACCAATCTGAGATAGACAATATTTGAACCAATCAGAGACGACAATTCCTAATATTTCAGTCCAAAAACTACAAACGTTTTGTACCAATTTGGCATCGACAACGTTTGAACCAATCATAGCTGACAATGCCAAATATTTCAGTCTACAAACTACAAATGTTTTGAACCAATCTGAGATCGACAATGTTTGAATCAATCACAGCTGACAGTGCCCAATATTTCAGTCCGAAATTTACAAACGATTCGAACCAATCTGAGATCGACAATGTTTGAACCAATCAGAGCTGACAATTCCCAATATTTCAGTCCAAAAACTACAAACGTTTTGTACCAATTTGGCATCGACAACGTTTGAACCTTTCAGAGCTGACAATACTAAACGTTTTGAATCAAATATGAGATCGATAATATTTGAACCAATCACAGCTCTACAAAAACTACAAAGCTTTAGAACCAATTTGAGATCGACAATGCTTGAACCAATCAGAGCAGACAATGCCTTATATTTCAGTCCAAAAACTACTAAACGTTTTGAATCAAATATGAGATCGATAATATTTGAACCAATCACAGCTGACAACGCTCAGTATTTCAGTCTAAGGAATACAGACGTTTTGAACCAATCTGAGATCGATAATGTTCGACCAATCGGATCTGTTAATCCTTAATATTCTAGTCCGAAAACTACAAACGAGCTGACAATGCTCATTATTTTAGTCCACAAACTACTAAAATTTGAACAAATTTGAGATCGACAATGTCTAAACCAATCAAAGCTGACAATGCCCAATATTTCAATCCAAAACCTACAAACGTTTCGAACCAATCTGAAATCGATAATGTTCGAACTAATCAGAGCAGGCAATGCTTAATATTTCAGTCTAAGGACTACAAACGTTTTTAACTCATCTCAGATCGATAATGTTTGAACTAATCAGAGCTGTTGATTCTCAATATTTCAGTAAGAAAACTACAAACGATTTGAACCAATCGGGGATCAATAATATTTGAACCCATTACAGCTGACAATGCCTTATATTTCAGTTTAAGGACTACAAATGTTTTGAACCAATCTGAGATCGATAATGTTTGAACCAATCAGAGCTGTTAATTCTTAATATTTAAGTCCGAAAACTACAAACGATTCGAACCAATCTGAGATCGACAATGTTTAAATCAATCACAGCTGACAATGCCCAATATTTAAGTCCAAAAACTACAAACGTTCTGAACCAATCTGAAATCGATAAGGTTTGAACAAATCATAGCTGACAATGCTTAATATTTCAGTCCGAAAACTACAAACGATTTGAACCAATCTGAGATCGACAATGTTTGAACCAAACAGAGCTGACAATTCCTAATATTTCAGTCCAAAAACTACAAACGTTTTGTACCAATTTGGCATCGACAAAGTTTGAACCAGTCAGAGCTGACAATGCTTAATATTTCAGTCTACAAACTACAAACCTTTTGAACCAATTGGAGATCGACAATGCTTGAACCAATCAGAGCTGACAATGCCTAATATTTCAGTCCAAAAACTACTAAAGGTAATGAATCAAATATGAGATCGATAATATTTGAACCAATCACAGCTGATAATGCTTAATATTTCAGTCTAAAAACTACGAACGTTTTGAACCAATCTGAGATCAACAATATTTGAACCAATCAGAGCTGACATTTCCTAATATTCCAGTACAAAAAACACAAACGTTCTGAACAAATCTGAGATCGACAATGTTCGAACCAATCAGAGCTGACAATGCTTAATATTTCAGTCTAAAGGCTACCAACGTTTTGAACCAATCTGAGATCGATAATGTCCGACCAATCAGAGCTGTTAATCCTTAATATTCTAGTCCGAAAACTACAAACGAGCTGACAATGCTCATTATTTTAGTCCCAAAAACTACTAAAATTTGAACCAATTTGAGATCGACAATGTTTGAATCTATCACAGCTGACAATGCCCAATATATCAGTCCAAAAACTACAAACGTTTCGATCGAATCTGAAATCGATAAGGTTTGAACAAATCGTAGCTGACAATGCTTAATATTTCAGTCCGAAAACTACAAACGATTCGAACCAATCTGAGATCGACAATGTTTGAACCAATCAGAGCTGACAATTCCTAATATTTCAGTCCAAAAACTACAAACGTTTTGTACCAATTTGGCATCGACAAAGTTTGAACCAATCAGAGCTGACAATGTTCATTATTTTAGTCCACAAACTACAAACCTTTCGAAACAATTTGAGATCGACAATGCTTAATCCAATCAGGGCTGACAATGCCTAATATTTCAGTCCAAAAACTACAAACGTTTTGAATCAATCTAAAATCGATAATATTCGAACCAATCACAGCTGACAATGCTCAATATTTCAGTCTAAAAACTACGACCGTTTCGAACCAATTTCAGATCGACAATATTTGAACCAATCAGAGCTGACATTGCCTAATATTTCAGTACAGAAACTATAAACGTTTTAAACCAATCTGAGATCGACAATATTCGAACCAATCAGAGCTGACAATGCCCTATATTTCAGTCTAAGGACTACAAATGTTTTGAACCCATCTGAAATCTATAAGGTTTGAACGAATCATAGCTCACAATGCTTAATATTTTAGTCCGAAAACTACAAACGATTCGAACCAATCTGAGATCGACAATGTTTGAACCAATCAGAGCTGACAATACCTAATATTTCAGTCCAAAAACTACAAACGTTTTGTACCAATTTGGCATCGACAACGTTTGAACCAATCAGAGCTGACAATGCCTAATATTTCAGTCCAAAAACTACTAAACGTTTTGAATCAAATATGAGATCGATAATATTTGAACCAATCACAGCTGATGTTGTTGGCCTCCTTCGGTCGATGTCGACCATGGATGTACATCACAAACGCGTGAATGTTCAAGTTTTGCAGCTTTTTGAGTGACTAAACAGTCCGATTCGGGAGGAACAATCTCGCCCGCAGCGCTGGCAATGATAGTCAGAACTCGGTTGTATTTCGTTAGTTGCACGTCGGCGGCGTGATCTGCGTTCAGCTGCCAAGAGCAGTATCTGCTCCTCTTCAGCATGCAGACGACGCTTAACACAGTGCCTCCAATGTGAGCGGTCGAGAGCAAGTTCTTTCCAACTCGCCGGGTCAATGCCAAGAGCTTTCATATCTCTTTTACAAACATCTTTGTACCGCAAGTGCGGTCTGCCCAATGGTCGACTTCCTAGTTGCAACTCACCATAGAGTAGATCTTTCGGAATACGACCATTTTCCATTCTATAGACATGACCAAGCCAGCGCAGGCGGCGCTGTCGCAATAGAGTGAACATGCTCTGTAGACCAGCTTTTAAAAGCACTTCAGCATTAGTCACTCTGTCCATCCACGATATGTTCAAGATACGACGGATGCTTCGTAGATGGAAAGCATTCAGCTTCCGTTCGTGTCTTGCGTGGGTGGTCCAGGTTTCACTGCCGTACAGTAAAGCGTTCAGTACGCACGCGCTGTACACCATCATTTTCGTCTTTACAGTCAGCTTGCGGTTACCCCAAACACGAGAGTTCAAACGGGACAGAATGACAGCTGCTCTGCCAATTCGCTTATCAATCTCCGTGTCTAGCGAGAGGTTATCCGCAATGGTTGAACCAAGGTATGTGAACTGATGTACTGATTCAAGCTGACAGTTTCCAACAGTTATGATGGGAGGCGATACAGTCCCTTGGCTAAGGACTTTGGTCTTGCTCATGCTTATTGTTAGACCAAAGTCTTTGCATGCCGACGAAAAACAGTCCATTAGAGACTGAAGGTGCTCCTGGGAGTGAGCAATAAAGGCTGCATCGTCGGCAAACAGCAGGTCACGGATTAGCACATTTCGTGCCTTGGTTTGTGCTCTCAACCGGTTTAGGTTGAAAAGCTTGCCATCATTTCGCGTGCGTAAGTAAATACCTTCTGTTCTCGTCCTGAAAGCGTACTTCAGAAGCAGAGCAAAGAAAATGCCGAACAGCGTGGGAGCCAGAACACACCTTTGTTTGACGCCTCGGCGAATTTCAAAGGCTTCTGAGCTGGAACCGTTAAAATGGACTGAGCCCTTCATGCCTGAGTGGAACGAAATAACGAGCATTAGCAGTCTTGGTGGGCAGCCTATCAAATTAAGCATTTTGAAAAGACCCTCCCTGCTGACGTAGTCGAATGCCTTCGTTAGATCAATAAAAACAGCGTATAATGGCATACGCTGTTCCCGACACTTTTCTTGAAGTTGTCTTAGGGAGAAGATCATGTCAACGGTCGATCTTCCCTTGCGAAAGCCACATTGAGATTCGGAGTAAATTCTATCAGCTAAAACTTGCAGCCGGATCTGTAAGACTTTAGCAAACAATTTGCCTACAACATTCAGAAGGGAGATTCCTCTGTAATTGTTGCAGTCGCCTCTATCTCCTTTATTCTTGAATAGCGTGATGATCTTTGTGTCTCGCATCTCTTGTGGGACACACTCCTCCTGCCAGCACTGAAGAAGCAAATGGTGAAGCGGTTGTAATAATGCTGCTTTACCGCATTTGATGAGCTCAGGTGGAATTCCATCGTCACCAGGGGCCTTCCCATTCGCTAAGCGGTCGATTGCTCTATTGAGCTCATCAAGAGTAGGGGGAGTATCTAGATATTCAATAGTCGGCAACCGCTCGAAATTTTCAAATACATGTGGTAAAACCGTACTGTCCCTAGAGTAGAGGGAGGAGAAGTGCTCTACCCATCTTTCCATCTGCTGAGTTTTGTCCACAATCGGGTCACCAGATACAGACTTAATGGGAGCCATTTTATGTTTGTTTGGACCAATGGCTCTCTTGATCCCATCATACATGCCGTGAAAATTTCCAGTATCCGCAGCTTTTTGGATACTAAGGCTAATTTCTGTCCAGTAGTCATTTGCACATCGCCTTGCAGTCTGTTGGACCTTATTTCTGGCTGCTCTTAAAAGTCGTAAGTTTTCATCTGTTGGCATACCTTTGAACCTCAAGAATGCTGACCGTTTCTCATCCAACACAGCAGTCATCTCAGAAGCTTTTGCTTCGAACCAGTCGCTCGTTCGAGCTTTCTTCGGACCGAAAGTGGAAAGTGCGACTCGGCATATGCTGTTTTTAATCGATTCCCAGTTTTCTGAAGCCGATTCAAGTGGGGTTGTCTTGCTGAACTCGGCTGTGAAGGCTTTTGCAAATCGCGCAGCTAGATTAGGTTCGCACATGCGGGTGACGTCAATCCTAGGCTTACCAGACAATTTGGTGCGGTGAAATCTCGTGTCGGAAAGCTTCAGTTTTGCACAAACCAGTGAATGATCAGTGTCACAGTCTGCGCTTTGATATGATCTGGTGAGAAGTACGCTTCCTATATTAGTGCGCCTAACAAGAATAAGATCAAGCTGGTGCCAGTGCTTAGAGCGAGGATGTTTCCAAGAGACCTTATGCTGTGGTTTTGTTTGAAAGAAAGTGTTACTAACACAGAGACTGCACTGTGTGCATAATTCTAAAAGGCGTAGTCCATTTTCATTAGTTTTACCTACACCGAATTTCCGAGACAGTTTTGCAAAGATTCGTAATCCGCACCAACTCTAGCATTGAAATCACCCAATAGCACTACACAGTTTCTTTGTGGCACGTTTTTCAGGACTGTTGCTAGGTTGTAATAAAAAGCATCTTTTTCAGTAGTCGTCGCAGAGAGCGTCGGCGCATAAACGTTTACCAACGTAATGGTACCAGTAATGCACCTCAGATTTAGAGTCCAAATCCGTTCGCTCCCGCTGCTGCTCGGTTCAGTTGCTTTTAGAAGGTCGTTTCGAACGGCAAACCCAACTCCATGCAGTCGAGGCTCATCAGAACCCCTTCCTTTCCAAAAAAACGTGTAATCTCTTTCTGTCAGCTTACCAGTGTCTGGTAATCGCGTCTCTTTTAGGGCTGCCACGTCGACCTTTAGTCTCTTTAACTCGTTGTTAATAACAGCAGATTTTCTTACGCCTCTGATATTCGAGACGTCGTCGTGAAATCCAGGAAGCATGGACCGGACGTTCCAGGTTCCCAGTTTCAGAAATGACATTTGTTTTTTCGTAGTTGGTTTCGCTGGTGCGGAAATAACAGTCTGCTTGTCGGTTGATTCCTAATCCCCATGCACCCAATGAGGATAGCAGACCGTGGCGAGACGGCACCATATTGGCTGGGGGCTGCCCAGCTTGAGGCGGGCGGTAGCCGTCCAATGAGACCTGAAAGTCTCTCCCACCGTCGAAAGCAGCCCCAGGCGCTGAGCTCTACGCCAATCGAGCCATAGCTTTTAACCGGTATCTGCTGCTTCCCGTGTTATTATCCGCAGAAGCGGAATGGAGTGTCCTCTCCATTGGTGCGTTGTGATGTACGCCAGGGCAGTTCAAAGTGGAGAACTAGCTGTTGCCCATGCAGCAAGTGCTCCCTCTCCACGGCACCATCGGAACCAAAGGAACAGCTAGGCTGATACGTTTGGACAACGATGCCGTCGCAGAAGTTGGCAGGGCGAAGTTGTAAAAAACTTCGGACTGCCTAACGGGACTCCGGCTCCGTATTTTTCCTTGAAGTTGACTCCTGAAGCCTTTTCCATGATTGGATGTAGCCACAAGGCAGTGGAAGTTTGAGATAAGGGTTCTCCTTCCCCCAGGTGGACCGCCTTCATGGACTTACGAGCTCCACCCGCCCGAAGCATGCTGGTTTTGAGGCGCCAGTCAGCCGCGTACGCCCTTTCTTCTGTCAGTAGAAGCAGTTCCGCCGGGTCGCACAGGACCACGCGTGCAGGCCAGGAGCTGGACTTGGTTGCCAGAGGCTATATGAGACGCGTGCCATTGGAACATTTTTAGAATTGGGAGCTTATCCTCAAAACCGCCCCGGCTTTGACAAACTTGAAACCGTCACAGCTGATAATGCTTAATATTTCAGTCTAAAAACTACGAACGTTTTGAACCAATTTGAGATCGACAATATTTGAACCAATCAGAGCTGACATTTCCTAATATTTCAGTACAAAAACCACAAACGTTCTGAACCAATCTGAGATCGACAATATTCGAACCAATCAGAGCTGTTAATCCTTAATATTTTAGTCCGAAAACTACAAACGAGCTGACAATGCTCATTATTTCAGTCCACAAACTACTAAAATTCGAACCAATTTGAGATCGACAAGGTCTAAACCAATCAAAGCTGACAATGCCCAATATTTCAGTCCAAAACCTACAAACGTTTCGAACCAATCTGAATTCGATAATGGTCGACCAATCAGAGCTGTTAATCCCAAATATTTTAGTCCGAAAACTACAAACGAGCTGACAATGCTCATTATTTTAGTCCACAAACTACTTAAATTTGAACCAATTTGAGATCGACAATGTCTAAACCAATCAGAGCTAGCAATGCTTGATATTTCAGTCTAAGGACTACAAACGTTTAGAACTCATCTCAGATCGATAATGTTTGAACTAATCAGCGCTGTTGATTCTCAATATTTCAGTAAGAAAACTACAAACGATTTGAACCAATCGGGGATCAATAATATTTGAACACATTACAGCTGACAATGCCTCATATTTCAGTCTAAAAACTACAAACGTTTTAAAACAATCTGAGATCGATAATGTTTATACCAATCAGAGCTGTTAATCCTTAATATTCAAATCCGAAAACTACAAACTAATTGAAATAATCTGAGATCCACAATGTTAAAACCAATCACAGCTGACAATGCACATTATTTTGGTTCAAAAACTCCAAACGTTTTAAACCAATCTGAATTCGATAATGCGTGAACCAATCATAGCTGACAATGCTTTATATTTCAGTCTAAAAATAACAAACGATATGAAGCAATCTGAGATCGACAAAGTTTGAACCAATCAGAGCTGACAATGCTTGATATTTCAGTCCAAAAACTACAAACGTTCTGAACCAATCTGGAATCGACAATGTTTGAACCAATCAGAGCTAACAATGCCTATTATTTTAGTCCACAAACTACTAAACTATTGAACAAATCTGAGATTGACAATGTTTGAACAGATCAGAGCTGACAATGCCTAATATTTCATTCCAAAAACGACAAACGTTCTGAATTATTCTGGAATCGATAATATTTAAACCAATCACAGCTGACAATCCTTTGTATTTGAGTCTAAGGACTACAAACGTTTGAACCAATCTGAGATCGATAATGTTTGAACCAATCGGAGCTGTTATTTATTAATATTTTAGTCCGAAAACTACAAACGATTCGAACCAATCTGAGATCGACAATGTTTAAACCAATCACAGCTGAGAATCCACAATATTTCAGTCCAAAAACTGAAAAATATTTGAATCAATTTGAGATCGACAATGTTTGAACCAATCAGAGCTGAGAATGCCTAATATTTAAGTCCAAAAACTGCAAACCTTTTGAACCAATCTGGAATCGACAACGTTTGAACCAACCAGAGCTGACAATGCTTATCGTTTTAGTCCACAAACTACAAACGTTTTGAACCAATTTGAGATCGGCAATATTTAAACCGATCAGAGCTGACAATGCTTGATGTTTCAGTCTGAAAACTACAAACGTTTCGAACCAATATGAAATCGATAATGTTTGAACCAATCAGAGCTGACATCAATGAGTATTTCAGTCCAAAAACTACAAACGTTCCAAACCAATCTGAGATCGAGAATCTTCGAACAAATCAGAGCTGACAATGCTCAATAATTCAGTCTAAAAACTAGAAACGTTTTGAACCAATTTGAGATCGACAATATTTGAACCAATCAGAGCTTGCAATGCTTGATATTTCAGTCCAAAGAGTACAAGCGTTTTGAACCAATCTGAGATCGATAATGTTTGAATCAATAATAGCTGTTAATTCCTAATATTTTAGTCCGAAAACTACAAACGATTTGAACCAATCTGAGATCGACAATGTTTAAACCAATCACAGCTGACAACCCCCAATATTCCAGTCCAAAAGCTACATACGTTTCAAACCAATCTGAAATCGATAATGTTCGAACCAATCAGAGCTGAGAATGCTTAATATTTCAGTCCAAAAACTAAAAAAATATTTGAAATAATCTAAGATCGACAATGTTTAAACCAATCAGAGCTGAGAATGCTCAATATTTCAGTCCAAAAACTACAAACCATTTTGACCAATCTAGAATCGACAACGTTCAAACCAACCAGAGCTGACAATGCTTATTGTTTTAGTCCACAAACTACAAACCTTTTGAACCAATATGAGATCGATAATGTTTAAATCAATCACAGCTGACAATCCCTAATATTTCAGTCCAAAAGCTACATGAGTTTCGAACCAATCTGAAATCGATAATGTTCGAACCAATCAGAGCTGAGAATGCTTAATATTTCAGTCCAAAAACTGAAAAATATTTGAACCAATTCGAAATCGACAATGTTTGAACCAATCAGAGCTGGAAATGCTTAATATTTCAGTCCAAAAACTACAAACCTTTTGAACCAATCTGGAATGGACAACGTTTGAACCAGCCAGAGCTGACAATGCTTATCGTTTCAGTCCACAAAATACAAATCTTTTGAACCAATTTGAGATCCACGATGTTTGAACCAATCAGAGCTGAAAATGCCTAATATTTCAGTGCAAAAACTACAAACGTCTTGAACTAATCTGAGATCGATAATATTGGAGGCAATCACAGCGGACAATGCTTGATATTTCAGTCTGAAAACTACGAATGTTCTGAACCAATTTGAGATCGGCAATATTCGAACCGATCAGAGCTGACATTGCCTAATTTTTCAGTACAGAAACTACAAACGTTTTGAACCAATCTGAGATCGAAAATGTTTGAACCAATCAGAGCTGACAATGCTTGATATTTCAGTCTGAAAACTACAAACGTTTTGAACAAATATGAAATCGATAATATTTGAACCAATCATAGCTGACATCAATTAGTATTTCAGTCCAAAATCTACAAACGTGTTAAACCAATCTGAGATCGAGAATCTTTGAACAAATCAGAGCTGACAATGCTCAATAATTCAGTCTAAAAACTAGAAACGTTTTGAACAAATAATTGGGATCGACAATATTTTGAACCAATCAATGAGCTTGCATGCTTAATCTTTTAGTCCAAAGGAGTACAAAACGTTTTGAACCAATCTGAGATCGATATGTGTGAACCCATCGTAGCTGTTATTTAGTATATTTTAGTCCGAATACTACAAACAAACATTCGAACCAATCTTAATCGACAATGTTTTAAACAATTCAAAAGCCCCCTGGAGATGCCACATATTTTAGTCCAAAAACTGAAAAATATTTGAATCAATTTGAGATCGACAATGTTTGAACCAATCAGAGCTGAGAATGCTTAATATTTCAGTCCAAAAACTGCAAACCTTTTGAACCAATCTGGAATCGACAACGTTTGAACCAACCAGAGCTGACAATGCTTATCGTTTTAGTCCACAAACTACAAACGTTTTAAACCAATTTGAGATCGGCAATATTTAAACCGATCAGAGCTGACAATGCTTGATGTTTCAGTCTGAAAACTACAAACGTTTCGAACCAATATGAAATCGATAATGTTTGAACCAATCACAGCTGACATTGCCTAATTTTTCAGTACAGAAACTACAAACGTTTTGAACCAATCTGAGATCGACAATGTTTGAACCAATCAGAGCTGACAATGCTTATCGTTTTAGTCCACAAACTACAAACCTTTTGAACCAATTTGAGATCCACGATTTTTGAACCAATCAGAGCTGAAAATGCCTAATATTTCAGTGCAAAAACTACAAACGTTTTGAACCAATCTGAGATCGATAATATTGGAGGCATTCACAGCGGACAATGCTTGGTATTTCAGTCTAGAAACTACAAACGTTTTGAACCAATTTGAGATTGGCAATATTTAAACCGATCAGAGCTGACATTGCCTAATTTTTTAGTACAGAAACTACAAACGTTCTGAACCAATCTGAGATCGACAATGTTTGAACCAATCAGAGCTGACAATGTTTGATATTACAGTCTGAAAAAACTACAAACGTTTTGAACCAATATGAAATCGATAATATTTGAATCAACCAGAGCTGACATCAATTAGTATTTCAGTCCAGAAACTACAAACGTTTTAAACCAATCTGAGATCGAGAATCTTTGAACAAATCAGAGCTGACGATGCTCAATAATTCATTCTAAAAACTAGAAACGTTTCGAACAAATTTGGGATCGAAAATATTTGAAACCAATCAGAGCTTGCAATGCTTAATATTTCAGTCCAAAGAGTACAAACGTTTTGAACCAATCTGAGATCGATAATGTTTGAACCAATCGGAGCTGTTATTTATTAATATTTAAGTCCGAAAACTACAAACGATTCGAACCAATCTGAGATCGACAATGTTTAAACCAATCACAGCTGAGAATCCACAATATTCCAGTCCAAAAACTGAAAAATATTTGAATCAATTTGAGATCGACAATGTTTAAAGCAATCAGAACTGAGAATGCTCAATATTTCAGTCCAAAAACTGCAAACCTTTTGAACTAATCTGGAATCGACAACGTTTGAACCAACCAGAGCTGACAATGCTTATCGTTTTAGTCCACAAACTACAAACCTTTTGAACCAATTTGAGATCGGCAATATATAAACCGATCAGAGCTGACAATGCTTGATGTTTCAGTCTGAAAACTACAAACGTTTCGAACCAATATGAAATCGATAATGTTTAAACCAATCAGAGCTGACATTAATTAGTATTTTAGTCCAAAAACTACAAACGTTCCAAACCAATCTGAGATCGAGAATCTTCGAACAAATTAGAGCTGACAATGCTCAATAATTCAGTCTAAAAACTAGAAGCGTTTTGAACCAATCTGAGATCGATAATGTTTGATAATCAATATTAGCTGTTAATTCCTAATATTTTAGTCCGAAAACTACAAACGATTTGAACCAATCTTAGATCGACAATGTTTAAACCAATCACAGCTGACAACCCCCAATATTCCAGTCCAAAAGCTACATACGTTTCAAACCAATCTGAAATCGATAATGTTCGAACCAATCAGAGCTGAGAATGCTTAATATTTCAGTCCAAAAACTAAAAAAATATTTGAAATAATCTAAGATCGACAATGTTTAAACCAATCAGAGCTGAGAATGCTCAATATTTCAGTCCAAAAACTACAAACCATTTTGACCAATCTAGAATCGACAACGTTCAAACCAGCCAGAGCTGACAATGCTTCTTGTTTTAGTCCACAAACTACAAACATTTGAACCAATATGAGATCGACAATGTTTAAATCAATCACAGCTGACAATCCTCAATATTTCAGTCTAAAAGCTACATGAGTTTCGAACCAATCTGAAATCGATAATGTTCGAACCAATCAGAGCTGAGAATGCTTGATATTTCAGTCCAAAAACTGAAAAATATTTAAACCAATCTGAGATCGACAATGTTTGAACCAATCAGAGCTGAGAATGCTTAATATTTCAGTCCAAAAACTACGAACCTTTTTCACCAATCTGGAATCGACAACGTTTGAACCAACCAGAGCTGACAATGCTTATCGTTTTAGTCCACAAACTACAAACCTTTTGAACCAATTTGAGATCCACGATGTTTGAACCAATCAGAGCTGAAAATGCCTAATATTTCAGTGCAAAAACTACAAACGTTTTGAACCAATCTGAGATCGATAATATTGGAGGCAATCACAGCGGACAATGCTTGGTATTTCAGTCTAGAAACTACAAACGTTTTGAACCAATTTGAGATTGGCAATATTTAAACCGATCAGAGCTGACATTGCCTAATTTTTCAGTACAGAAACTACAAACGTTTTGAACCAATCTGAGATCGACAATGTTTGAACCAATCAGAGCTGACAATGTTCGATATTCCAGTCTGAAAAAACTACAAACGTTTTGAACCAATATGAAATCGATAATATTTGAATCAACCAGAGCTGACATCAATTAGTATTTCAGTCCAGAAACTACAAACGTTTTAAACCAATCTGAGATCGAGAATCTTTGAACAAATCAGAGCTGACAATGCTCAATAATTCATTCTAAAAACTAGAAACGTTTTGAACAAATTTGGGATCGACAATATTTGAACCAATCAGAGCTTGCAATGCTTAATATTTCAGTCCAAAGAGTACAAACGTTTTGAACCAATCTGAGATCGATAATGTTTGAATCAATAATAGCTGTTAATTCCTAATATTTAAGTCCGAAAACTACAAACGATTTGAACCAATCTGAGATCGACAATGTTTAAACCAATCACAGCTGACAATCCCCACTATTTCAGTCCAGAATCTACATACGTTTCGAACCAATCTGAAATCGATGAAGTTTGAACCAATCAGAGCTGACAATGCTCAATATTTCAGTCCAAAAACTACAAACCTTTTCGACCAATCTAGAATCGACAACGTTCGAACCAACCAGAGCTGACAATGCTTATTGTTTTAGTCCACAAACTACAAACCTTTTGAACCAATTTGAGATCGACAATGTTTAAACCAATAAGAGCTGACAATGCCTAATATTTCAGTCCAAAAACTACAAACGTTTTAAACCAATCTAAAATCGACAATATTGGAACCAATTACAGCGGACAATGCTTGATATTTGAGTCTAAAATCTACAAACGTTTTGAACCAATTTGAGATTGACAATATTTGAACCAATCAGAGCTGACATTGCCTAATATTCCAGTACAAAAACTACCAACGTTTTAAACCAATATGAAATCGATAATGTTTGAATCAATCAGAGCTGACATTAATTAGTATTTTACTCCAAAAACTACAAACGTTACAAACCAATCTGAGATCGACAATCTTTGAACAAATCAGAGCTGACAATGCTCAATAATTCAGTCCAAAAACTACAAACGTTTTGAACCAATTTGAGATCGACAATATTTGAACCAATCAGAGCTTGCAATGCATAATATTTCAGGCTGAAATGTACAAACGTTTTGAACCAATTTGAGATCGATAGTGTTTGAATCAATAAGAGCTGGTAATTCTCAATATTTTAGTTCAAAATCTACAAACGATTTGAACCAATCTGAGATCGACAATTTTTAAACCAATCACAACTGACAATGCTCAACATTTCGTCCAAAAAATACAAACATTTCAACCAATCTGAAATCGATAATGTTCGAACCCATCAGAGCTGATAATGCCTAATATTTTTGGTCCAAAAACTAGAAAATATTTGAATCAATCTGAGATCGACAATCTTTGAACAAATCAGAGCTGACAATGATTAATATTTCAGTCCAAAAACTACAAACCTTTTGAACCAATCTGGAATCGACAAAGTTTGAACCATTCAGAGCTGACAATGCCCAATATTTCAGTGCAAAAACTACAAACGTTTTGAACTTATCTGAGATCGATAATATTGGAGGCAATTATAGCGGACAATGCTTGATATTTCAGTCTAGAAACTACAAACGATTTGAACCAATTTGAGATCGACAATATGTACACCGATCAGAGCTGACATTGCCTAATTTTTTAGTACAGAAACTACAAACGTTTTGAACCAATCTGAGATCGACATTGTTTTAACCAATCAGAGCTTGCAATGCTTAATATTTCAGTCCACAGAGTACAAACGTTTTAACCAATCTGAGATCGATAATGTTTGAATCAATGATAGCTGTTAATTCCTAATATTTTAGTCCGAAAACTACAAACGATTTGAACCAATCTGAAATCGACAATGTTTAAACCAATCACAGCTGACAATCCCCACTGTTTCAGTCCAAAAGCTACATACGTTTCGAACCAATCTGAAATCGATAATGTTCGAACCAATCAGAGCTGACAATGCTCAATATTTCAGTCCAAAAACTGCAAACCTTTTCGACCAATCTAGAATCGACAACGTTTGAACCAACCAGAGCTGACAATGCTTATTGTTTCAGTCCACAAACTACAAACCTTTTGAACCAATTTGAGATCGACAATGTTTATATCAATCAGAGCTGCCAATGCCTAATATTTCAGTCCAAAAACTACAGACGTTTTGAACCAATCTGAGATCGACAATATTGGAACCAATCACAGCGGACCTTGCTTGATATTTTAGTCTAAAATCTACAAACGTTTTGAACCAATTTGAGATCGACAATATTTGAACCAATCAGAGCTGACATTGCCTAATAATCCAGTACAAAAACTACAAACGTATCGAACCAATTTGAATTCGATAATGTTTGAACCAATCAGAGCTGACATTAATTAGTATTTTACTCCAAAAACTACAAACGTTACAAACCAATCTGAGATCGACAATCTTTGAACAAATCAGAGCTAACAATGCTCGATAATTCAGTTCAAAAACTACAAACGTTTTGAACCAATTTGAGATCGACAATATTTGAACCAATCAGAGCTTGCAATGCATAATATTTCAGTCTGAAGAGTACAAACGTTTAAACCTAATCTGAGATCGATAGTGTTTGAATCAATAAGAGCTGTTATTTCTCAATATTTCAGTTTAAAATCTACAAACGATTTGAACCAAACTGAGATCGAAAATGTTTAAACCAATCACAGCTGACAATGCCCAACATTTCAGTCCAAAAACTACAAACATTTCAACCAATCTGAAATCGATAATGTTCGAACCCATCAGAGCTGAGAATGCTCATATTTTTGTCCAAAAACTAGAAAATATTTGAATCAATCTGAGATCGACAATCTTTGAACAAATCAGAGCTGACAATGATTAATATTTCAGTCCAAAAACTACAAACCTTTTGAACCAATCTGGAATCGACAACGTTTGAAGCAATCAGAGCTGACAATGCCTAATATTTCAGTGCAAAAACTACAAACGTTTTGAACTAATCTGAGATCGATAATATTGGAGGCAATCACAGCGGACAATGCTTGATATTTCAGTCTAAAAACTACAAACGTTTTGAACCAATTTGAGATCGACAATATGTAACCGATCAGAGCTGACATTGCCTAATTTTTTAGTACAGAAACTACAAACGTTTTGAACCAATCTGAGATCGACATTGTTTTAACCAATCAGAGCTTGCAATGCTTAATATTTCAGTCCACAGAGTACAAACGTTTTGAACCAATCTGAGATCGATAATGTTTGAATCAATAATAGCTGTTAATTCCTAATATTTTAGTCCGAAAACTACAAACGATTTGAACCAATCTGAGATCGACAATGTTTAAACCAATCACAGCTGACAATCCCCACTATTTCAGTCCAAAAGCTACATACGTTTCGAACCAATCTGAAATCGATAATGTTCGAACCAATCAGAGCTGACAATGCTCAATATTTCAGTCCAAAAACTACAAACCTTTTTGACCAATCTAGAATCGACAACGTTTGAACCAACCAGAGCTGACAATGCTTATTGTTTCAGTCCACAAACTACAAACCTTTTGAACCAATTTGAGATCGACAATGTTTAAATCAATCAGAGCTGCCAATGCCTAATATTTCAGTCCAAAAACTACAAACGTTTTGAACCAATCTGAGATCGACAATATTGGAATCAATCACAGCGGACCTTGCTTGATATTTTAGTCTAAAATCTACAAACGTTTTGAACCAATTTGAGATCGAAAATTTTTGAACCAATCAGAGCTGACATTGCCTAATAATCCAGTACAAAAACTACAAACGTATCGAACCAATATGAATTCGATAATGTTTGAACCAATCAGAGCTGACATTAATTAGTATTTTACTCCAAAAACTACAAACGTTACAAACCAATCTGAGATCGACAATCTTTGAACAAATCAGAGCTGACAATGCTCAATAATTCAGTTCAAAAACTACAAACGTTTTGAACCAATTTGAGATCGACAATATTTGAACCAATCAGAGCTTGCAATGCATAATATTTCAGTCTGAAGAGTACAAACGTTTAAACCCAATCTGAGATCGATAGTGTTTGAATCAATAAGAGCTGTTATTTCTCAATATTTCAGTTTAAAATCTACAAACGATTTGAACCAAACTGAGATCGAAAATGTTTAAACCAATCACAGCTGACAATGCCCAACATTTCAGTCCAAAAACTACAAACATTTCAACCAATCTGAAATCGATAATGTTCGAACCCATCAGAGCTGAGAATGCCTAATATTTTTGGTCCAAAAACTAGAAAATATTTGAATCAATCTGAGATCGACAATCTTTGAACAAATCAGAGCTGACAATGATTAATATTTCAGTCCAAAAACTACAAACCTTTTGAACCAATCTGGAATCGACAACGTTTGAACCAATCAGAGCTGACAATGCCTAATATTTCAGTGCAAAAACTACAAACGTTTTGAACTAATCTGAGATCGATAATATTGGAGGCAATCACAGCGGACAATGCTTGATATTTCAGTCTAAAAACTACAAACGTTTTGAACCAATTTGAGATCGACAATATGTAAACCGATCAGAGCTGACATTGCCTAATTTTTTAGTACAGAAACTACAAACGTTTTGAACCAATCTGAGATCGACATTGTTTTAACCAATCAGAGCTTGCAATGCTTAATATTTCAGTCCACAGAGTACAAACGTTTTGAACCAATCTGAGATCGATAATGTTTGAATCAATAATAGCTGTTAATTCCTAATATTTTAGTCCGAAAACTACAAACGATTTGAACCAATCTGAGATCGACAATGTTTAAACCAATCACAGCTGACAATCCCCACTATTTCAGTCCAAAAGCTACATACGTTTCGAACCAATCTGGAATCGATTATGTTCGAACCAATCAGAGCTGACAATGCTCAATATTTCAGTCCAAAAACTACAAACCTTTTCGACCAATCTAGAATCGACAACGTTTGAACCAACCAGAGCCGACAATGCTTATTGTTTCAGTCCACAAACTACGAACCTTTTGAACCAATTTGAGATCGACAATGTTTAAATCAATCAGAGCTGCCAATGCCTAATATTTCAGTCCAAAAACTACAAACGTTTTGAACCAATCTGAGATCGACAATATTGGAACCAATCACAGCGGACCTTGCTTGATATTTTAGTCTAAAATCTACAAACGTTTTGAACCAATTTGAGATCGACAATATTTGAACCAATCAGAGCTGACATTGCCTAATAATCCAGTACAAAAACTACAAACGTATCGAACCAATATGAAATCGATAATGTTTGAACCAATCAGAGCTGACATTAATTAGTATTTTACTCCAAAAACTACAAACGTTACAAACCAATCTGAGATCGACAATCTTTGAACAAATCAGAGCTGACAATGCTCAATAATTCAGTTCAAAAACTACAAACGTTTTGAACCAATTTGAGATCGACAATATTTGAACCAATCAGAGCTTGCAATGCATAATATTTCAGTCTGAAGAGTACAAACGTTTAAAACCAATCTGAGATCGATAGTGTTTGAATCAATAAGAGCTGTTATTTCTCAATATTTTAGTTTAAAATCTACAAACGATTTGAACCAATCTGAGATCGACAATGTTTAAACCAATCACAGCTGACAATGCCCAACATTTCAGTCCAAAAACTACAAACATTTCAACCAATCTGAAATCGATAATGTTCGAACCCATCAGAGCTGAGAATGCCTAATATTTTCGTCCAAAAACTAGAAAATATTTGAATCAATCTGAGATCGACAATCTTTGAACAAATCAGAGCTGACAATGATTAATATTTCAGTCCAAAAACTACAAACCTTTTGAACCAATCTGGAATCGACAACGTTTGAACCAATCAGAGCTGACAATGCCTAATATTTCAGTGCAAAAACTACAAACGTTTTGAACTAATCTGAGATCGATAATATTGGAGGCAATCACAGCGGGCAATGCTTGATATTTCAGTCTAAAAACTACAAACGTTTTGAACCAATTTGAGATCGACAATATTTAAACCGAACAGGGCTAACATTGCCTAATTTTTTAGTACAGAAACTACAAACGTTTTGAACCAATCTGAGATCGACATTGTTTGAACCAATGAGAGCTGACAATGCTTGATATTTCAGTCTGAAAACTACAAACGTTTTGAACCAATATGAAATCGATAATATTTGAACCAATCAGAGCTGAAATCAATTAGTATTTCAGTGCAAAAACTACAAACTTTCCAAACCAATCTCAGATCGACAATCTTTGAACAAATCAGAGCTGACAATGCTCAATAATTCAGTCCAAAAACTAGAAACGTTTTGAACCAATTTGAGATCGACAATATTTGAACCAATCAGAGCTTGCAATGCTTAATATTTCAGTCCAAAGAGTACAAACGTTTCGAACCAATCTGAGATCGATAATGTTTGAATCAATAATAGCTGTTAATTCCTAATATTTTAGTCCGAAAACTACAAACGATTTGAACCAATCTGAGATCGACAATGTTTAAACCAATCACAGCTGACAATCCCCACTATTTCAGTCCAAAAGCTACATACGTTTCGAACCAATCTGAAATCGATAATGTTCGAACCAATCAGAGCTGACATCAATTAGTATTTCAGTTCAAAAACTCCAAACGTTCCAAACCAATCTGAGATCGACAATCTTCGAACAAACCAGAGCTAACAATGCTCAATAATTCAGTTTAAAAACTAGAAACGTTTTGAACAAATTTGGGATCGACAATATTTGAACCAATCAGAGCTTGCAATGCCTAATATTTCAGTCCGAAGTGTACAAACGTTTTGAACCAATCTGAGATCGATAATGTTTGAATCAATAATAGCTGTTAATTCCTAATATTTTGGTCCGAAAACTACAAACGATTTAAACCAATCTGAGATCGACAATGTTAAAACCAATCACAGCTGTCAATCCCCTATATTTCAGTCCAAAAGCTACATACGTTGCGAACCAATCTGAAATCGATAATGTTCGAACCAATCAGATCTGAGAATGCTTAATATTTCAGTCCAAAAACTAAAAAAAATATTTGAAATAATCTAAGATCAACAATGTTTAAACCAATCAGAGCTGAGAATGCTCAATATTTCAGTCCAAAAACTACAAACCATTTTGACCAATCTAGAATCGACAACGTTCGAACAGACCAGAGCTGACAATGCCTATTGTTTTAGTCCACAAACTACAAACCTTTTGAACCAATATGAGATCGACAATGTTTAAATCAATCACAGCTGACAATCCCCAATATTTCAGTCCAAAAGCTACATGAGTTTCGAACCAATCTGAAATCGATAATGTTCGAACCAATCAGAGCTGAGAATGCTTAATATTTCAGTCCAAAAACTGAAAAATATTTGAACCAATTCGAAATCGACAATGTTTGAACCAATCAGAGCTGGAAATGCTTAATATTTCAGTCCAAAAACTACAAACCTTTTGAACCAATCTGGAATGGACAACGTTTGAACCAGCCAGAGCTGACAATGCTTATCGTTTCAGTCCACAAAATACAAATCTTTTGAACCAATTTGAGATCCACGATGTTTGAACCAATCAGAGCTGAAAATGCCTAATATTTCAGTGCAAAAACTACAAACGTCTTGAACTAATCTGAGATCGATAATATTGGAGGCAATCACAGCGGACAATGCTTGATATTTCAGTCTGAAAACTACGAATGTTCTGAACCAATTTGAGATCGGCAATATTCGAACCGATCAGAGCTGACATTGCCTAATTTTTCAGTACAGAAACTACAAACGTTTTGAACCAATCTGAGATCGAAAATGTTTGAACCAATCAGAGCTGACAATGCTTGATATTTCAGTCTGAAAACTACAAACGTTTTGAACCAATATGAAATCGATGATATTTGAACCAATCAGAGCTGACATCAATTAGTATTTCAGTCCAAAAACTACAAACGTTTTAAACCAATCTGAGATCGAGAATCTTTGAACAAATCAGAGCGACAATGCTCAATATTCAGTCCAAAAACTAGAAACGTTTTGAACAAATTTGAGATCGACAATCTTTAAACCAATCAGAGCTGACAATGCCTAATATTTCAGTCCAAAAACTTCAAACGTTTTGAACCAATCTGAGATCGACAATATTGGAACCAATCACAGTGGACAATGCTTGATATTTCAGTCTGAAATCTACAAACGTTTTGAACCAATTTGAGATCGACCATATTTTTGAACCAATCAGAGCTGACTTGCCTAATATTTCATTCAAAAACTACCAACTTTTTGACCAAATATGAAACGATAATGTTTGAATCAATAATAGCTGTTAATTCCTAATATCTTAGTCCGAAAACTACAAACGATTTGAACAAATCTGAGATCGACATTGTTTAAACCAATCACAGCTGACAATCCCCACTATTTCAGTCCAAAAGCTACATACGTTTCGAACAAATCTGAAATCGATAATGTTCGAACCAATCAGAGCTGACAATTCTCAATATTTCAGTCCAAAAACTACAAACCTTTTTGACCAATCTAGAATCGACAACGTTTGAGCCAACCAGAGCTGACAATGCTTATTGTTTCAGTCCACAAACTACAAACCTTTTGAACCAATTTGAGATCGACAATGTTTAAATCAATCAGAGCTGCCAATGCCT
>JACCGJ010008119.1:0-15208 GCA_013407085.1 Atriophallophorus winterbourni
AGCAACTACTGGAGTCACCTGCTCGGGTGTCATCGTCAATTACTCTAAGGCAATCAACGTCATCTGGGCCGGACAGCAAGACTAGTGGCGAAGTGCTGTTCGGTATGACCGTCTGTGACTGAATAGCGTTTTGCGCTGCATCCGGGTTAAAAATGACCGATGTTCTCATTGCTAAGTTTCTCCTATTGGAATCAGAAGAATTTTTCCTAATCCGGGACGGAGGGCTGTCGGGCTTCACCTGAAATTTATCTAGCGTTGAGTTGGCGATATGCTCAGCCCTAGCCAGGAATGCATGCCGATCCGCCTGGTAATAGAATTCAACCAGGATTGGTCGAGGGCAGTTACCCATCCTCCATCTTCCTACTCGGTGGATTCGCACTGTGTGAGTAGAAGGCTTCATACCCACCATTCGGAGAAGATCGTTTATACACCTGCGATCAAGATCTCTGTGAGACTTAGATTCCTTAATGAACGATTTCGAGTTCTAGATTTCGGAGCAGAGGAATTACTGTGCAGTGTTTTCGATTTGCTGACGCAAACCAATCAATTCTTGAATAATTTGGTCCAGCACAGGTAAACCGGCATCAATTGAATATTGCCGTTTTTGTGTACTGACCTTACTGGTCCGAGTACCCTTCTTGGAGGTTCTAGCTACATTGGCCACCTTGGGAGTGACAGCTTGCTCGGGTGGACGGGTTACCTGACTAAGTCGAAACGAGTGCCCAGATTCTTTCGGAGGTGTGCATGAAAACACCCACCAATACCAGGATGATTCGTAATTAACACAGGCGTGTGTAACTGTGAATGGAAGAATGAGAGGTCTCATCACCGAAAGGTTGGAGAGTTAATGCATGTTACATGTTCAATCGAATGGAAAGACGATGCCAGCTTTATTTAAACAAATTCGAAAAAATTAAAAAAAAACGCTTTTTTGTAATTCAAAATGATTTTCCGAATGGTTTGGTGGTTTTTTTTACCATAAATATGGATGGATTTAGTCTCAAGGGTAATGCTCCTGAAAGAGCACCTGCGAACATTCATCCAGCCCATGTTTGAACGCAATTACTGAAGTTGCCAAGATTAATTCTGTGGGAAGTGACTTTCACGCGTTTACTATACGGATGCTAAAGAAGTGCGATCTGGATTCGAGCCTGGTGTGCTGTTTACTTAGCTTCAGACTGTGCCCTCATGTACGAACCAATTGAGAGAACCGAAAGAAGTCATCGAATTCGAGACAACTTAATCCTTTGACTACCTTAAAGGTCTCTAAAGGTCTATAAGTCGCTTCCTCCTAAGAGATAAAAGTCCTAGTTCTAACATACGATTTTCATAATCGGTGTATGCTAAACCCTCGATCATGCGAGTGGCGAGCTTCTGTGCGTTTTCTAGCTGCACGCTATCCTTCTTGTAATACGGCTTCCAAGCCTGGATATAGTATTCTAGATGAGGCCTTACTATTGCCTTGTAGAGGGTCAATAGCAGTTCAGCTTTTCTACAAGTGAGGGCTGAACGTAGTCGAGAGAGTTCCCTTCTGACGTTTTGATCTGCAGCAGCACATTGGTCAGCCCACTTGAAATTTGCGGAGACTACAATTCCTATGTCGTTAGTAGATTTTACTCTACGGAACACCGTGTGGGCTGAGGGCGTAGAGACAATCATGTTGCCTGCCAGTGTAGGGAGCAAGTGACTCTTATCTAGGTTGAGGGGAAGGCCCTACTTAGCCGCCCATGCTGTTACAGCTTCCACGTCACTTATCAGATAGGAGTTATCCGACCTACCGACAATATTAACATCGTCAGCGAACATATAACAGGGTGAGCGCAGTTGGTTAGCTAGATCATCAATGAAGATGAAGAACAGCAGCGGCCCCAAGACTGAGCCCTGGTAACTTCGCTCGTTACATGCGCACTTGCGGAGTAAGCATAATCTCCCATGACAGTGAAGGAACGGTCGCTAAGGAATGCTCGAATCAACCTCAGAAGGTTTCCTGATACTCCTATGGCTGAGAGTTTGAGAAGCAAGAGCCTATGGTTAACTGAATCAAAAGCCTTACTAAAGATGAGATAGAAGACTTCTACAGCTATACCATCATCCATCCTCTTAGTAACCTAGTTTAGAAAGCTAAACAAATTTGTCAGTCATGACCTACCTTTCAGGAAGCTGTGTTGTGCGCCATTAAAAAAAGAGAGTGTTCAGTTGGATCTCCAAAAAAATTGTCGCGGAACAATCTTTCCACAACCTTATATAGTACACTAGCGATGCTAACCGAGCGGTAATTTTTGACCGCCGAGGAAGCTCCTCTCTTATGGATAGGCACTACAACGGCTGTTCTCCAGTCCAAAGGAAGGGTACCCTGACTGAGGGATAATATGAAATGTTCTGTGATCGGCACAGCTGATATAGGAGCTAGCAGTCTGATCATTTGTGGATGGATGCTATCAGGCCCTGCTGACTTGTTGTAAGCTAGGCTGGCCAATATAGTGTCGACATTGTGTACCTCGAATGTAAGGTCCGTGCAGAGTGGATGATCAGCGAGTACACACTGGAGTGATGGCGCAGAGGCGTTCGAGTAATAATCTTTGCGTTTCACGCCTCGAAAATGCAAGGAAAACAACTGAGCCTTTTCAGTGCTTCCAATGACGACTGAGCCATCGTCTCTTTTCAAGCTGCCTACACATTTTTGTGTTGTCCCTTTAGACTGAGAGTAGCTTTAGTATAGTTTCGGATCAGTATTGGCCTACTGAGCGAGTCTCATTTCGGAAGAGATCTTTGCTGAACGTATCTTGGAAACAGCTTTATTTTGAGCTTCTTTATGACGGGTTCAAGTCCCACATCAGGGAGTAAGCCTCCATTTTGCATCGCGGTGTCGTACGCTACGGGAGACCGAGGCTGACCAGCATTGAGGTTTACCATTTTTTTGAACGGGTATAAGAAGAGCGCATCGATCCTGAAGTTGAAGAATGTTTTTCTTGATTTGCCCTCACATCCCATCCACATGGTCAATGTTTTGCCATGTTAGTAGCGATGCTGCCTGTAATGAAGCAGCAAGGTCGATCCTATGGAAGCACCGAGACACCTTAAGTGGGGGTTTACCAAATGACAGGAGTTACTCGCAGGCTATCAATACATTGTCGCTCTTTCCTAGTGGTGGCAGGAAGAACAATTTTTGTATACCGCTTTCAGAAGTTGAAATAACTTGGTCAAGAGTAGACGGAGGCTGACCCTCTTGGAATCCAGTTGGTTTGTTTACGTGTTGGCAAACTGCATGCGAGTGTAGCCAGTCCAGAAACTCGATCGCGTTTCCTAGAGCATACGAGGTTTCGTACTTCCCGTTTATTTCTGTTAGATTAGAATCGCCAAAGATTACAACACGTGGTTCTACGGGTGAAAGAGACGGAAGCTAAATTTGCAGAAACGCATCTTCTTCCAAACTGGTGCTCGGACTACGGTAAACGCAGCTTACAACTGAAAGCGTGCATCCATGAATGAGCAAGGCAGATATTATCAGCACGTTCGTTTTAGGAAGAGGAATAATTTTCTCGAAGAGAATAGCGTTATCAATAAGGAGCAACGCCCCTCCTGCTAGCTTACCAAGAGGTCGATCGCTTCTTACGGGTTAAGATTAGGACATTTTTAGCCCGTGTTGAGCTACCTTGGTTTCTGGCTCACAGCTCAGCAACTTCTTCTCATAAATTGAGGACTTTCCGGGCAAGAGCGCGAACATCCTTAGTAGGGCTAGTGTGAACCACTCGATTATCTTTAACTTGCTTCCAGGGAGCCTTTGGAGGACAGGACGATGGCGATCGTTCCGCCTTCTCTGATCTCAATGGAGTAGTATGCTGGCCGGATGTAGGCGGGACCACTGACCTAGCTACCTCGGCAAAGGTTTTGGGCTTCGGAGATGTACGTGGAGGAGAACGCTTACGTTCCTCAAGACGCTTACGCTACTCAATCAAAGTTTCTACGGACTTTATGCAGTCAGCGCATAACCATGTAAGCCATCGATGGACCGCATAAACATCAAATTGAGCTGACGACAGTCCAGAGCATTTGGGATGAGCCCAACACAGGCACACGTCACAATCTATACCTTTGGAAATCTTTTTGTTGCAGCTAGAGAAGAGGCAAAGACGAAAATTTTGAATCATTTTGCAAATGTAATCAAATTATCCTTGAAGTTTCTTTCAGATTTCAGTACTGCTTATCCAATTGATATTTATGCTTTGATGCCAAATGTCCACTAATTGAAAATTGTCGAAATTTATGTCACGCATAATGCGTGTTAGTACTTTTTATGAAATGTTAGCATATTGCTGAAAACGTCTTTTCCAAAAGTGCGTATGATCCACTTTCTTAGTGAGTTTCAAAAAGGGTTTCGATTATGTGCGGCCTTTATTATTTCCTGATTATTATTTATAATGGATTTGTGGCTATGAAACTCAGTAGCCTTTGGATCACACTAACTCCTTTCCTCACATTTTAGTGAAGATAGTTTTATTATTGCAATCCAGATTCTGCGAGGCTTTTTATCTTAACCTCACAACAGTCCTCAAAAACTTGCCATAAAGAAACTGTGTAGTGGTATTAGGTGATTTCAATGCCAGAGTTGGTGCAGATTACGAGTCTCGGCAAAACTATTTCGGGAAGTTCGGTGTAGGTAAAACCAATGAAAGTGGACAACGCCTTTTAGAATTGTGCAAAAAGTTCAGTCTTTGTGTCAGTAACACTTTCTTTCAAACAAAAGGTCTTTTGGAAACATCCTCGCTCTAAGCATTGGCACCAGCTTGATATTATTCTTGTTAGGCGCACTAATGTAGGAAGCGATTCTCACCAGATCATATCAAAGCGCAGACTGTGACACTGATCATTCACTGGTCTGTGCAAAACTGGAGTTTCCGGACACGAGATATCAATGCACAAAATTGTCTGCTAAGCCTAGGATAGACATCACCCGCATGTGCAAAACCTAATCGATCTGCTTCACAAAACTAGGAATCGATAAAAAGCTGCATATGCCGAGTCGCACATTCGACTTTCGGTCCGAAAGAATCTCGAACGAGCGACTGGTTCGAAGCGAAAGTTTCTGAGATGACTGCTGTGTTGGATGAGAAACGGTCAACATTCTGAGGTTCAAAAGTATGCCATCAGATGAAAACCTACTACTTTTAAGAGCAGCTAGAAATAAGGTCCAACAGAATGCTAGACAATTTTTAAATGACCATTGGACACAAATTTGCCTTAGTATCCAAAAAGCTGCGGATACTGGAAATTTTCACGGTATGTATGATGGGATCAAGAGTGCCATTGGTCTAAACAAACTTAAAACGGCTCCCATCAAGTCTGTATCTGGTCACTTGATTGTGGACAAAACTCAGCAGATGGAAAGATGGGTAGAGCACTTCTCATCTTTCTACTCTATGCACAGTTAGGTTTTACCGCATGTACTTGAACATTTCGAGAGGTTGCCGACCATTGAATATCTAGATACTCCTCCTACTCTTGATGAGCTCAATGAGGCAATCGACCGCCTAATGAATGGGAAGGCCCTTGTAGAAGACGGAATTCCACCTGAGCTCGTCAAATGCTTTAGAGCAGCTTTACAACCTCTTCACCACTTTCTTCTTCATTGCTGGCAGGAGTAGTTTGTTCCACAAGAGATACTAGACACAAAGATCATCACGCTATTCAATAATAAGAGTGACAGAGGCGACTGCAACAATTACAGAGGAACCTTCCTTCTGAATGTTGTAGGCGACTTGTTCGCCAAAGTCTTACAAATCCGGCTGCAAGTTTTAGCTTATAGAATTTACTCCGAAGCTCAATGTGGCTTCCGCAAGGAAAGACCAAACGTTGACATGATCTTTTCCCTGAGACAACTTTAAGAAAAGTATCAAGAACAGCGTATCCCATTATACGCTATTTTTATTCATCGAAGACATTCGACTAGGTCAGCAGGAAGGGTCTTTTCAAAATGCTCGATTCGATAGGCTGCCCCTCAAGTCTGCTTAAGCTCGTTATTTCGTTCTACTCAGGCATGAAGGGCTCAGTGCATTCTAACGGTTACAGCTCAGAAGCCTTTGAAATTCGTCGAGGCGTCAAACAAGGGTATTTTCTTGCTCTCACGGTATTTGGCATTTTTTGCTCTTATTCTGAAGCACGCTTTCAGGACGAGGACAGAAGGCGTTTACCTGCGTACGCGAAGTAATGCCAAGCTTTTTAAACTGAACCGGTTGAGAGCACAAACCAAGGCACGATATGTGCTAATCCGTGACCTGCTGTTCGCTGACGATCCAGCTTTTATTGATCACTCCTAAGAGCACCTCTGGTCGCTAATGGACTTTTTTTGTCGGCATGCAATGACTTTGGGCTACCAATATGTTCATTGCAGGTTTACAGCTAGTACCTTTACCTCATCTAGTCTATCACAACTACAAGACTCAACATCAATTTTATTACCTTCATTAGATCTAATAATAGGTTGCATGTATTATCCAACGTCTTCAACTATCTCTGAAATGGATTCTTTAATTCATGCGTCAATTAAAGTATCTTTCCACCACGCGCAATATAAAATCATTTCTGGCGACTTCAACAGGCCAAAGTTAAATTGGCACAATGCTGCACATCATATTTGTTATTCATCTTTTATCAGAACGATAGACTTACTGGGTTATCGGCAATTTATTTACAAACTTACTTGAAATGATAATTTCCTAGACCTAGACATGTTTCTAGCTAACATATAGGTAATTCAATCGTTCCCTAACGTTGATTATGAAATATTATCATTTCAACTATTATGCGACACTGCTTCTGCCAACTTCACTAAGACATCTAATGATAAGCAAATATACAACCATATTAACCGGAATCTAATTTCAGAATTCATTGGAACAGACGAATTGAGCCGATTCGACCACTGTAATGATTTCACAACGGTCTTTTAAACTCTTCAGTCAAAAATTAAAGCGTTAATTATAGAGGCGTTATATAAGCTCATTAAGCATAGAAAATTAACGAAATCTCAGAAAATTGAAAAGAAAATAATGGTGCTTTATTCTGTTGACATGGTAAAGTATGACATTTTTGCTTTGTTTCGCTCTTATGAACTAGCAAGAAATCACCTATTTGCTTTGGACAACACAATTAGAGACGATGAAAACAAAGCCATTATAATTCAGGATAAGGTAAAATCACTCAGTAAGCTATTCAAATTACCATCATCTAACTCAGCCAAGAATGTATTTCTTATGTAGATGTAAGAAACATCAGTTTCCCTGATTATATCTGTGAAGAGTTTTTTTATTCTAACTGTACCTACAACAAGGAAAATTACGCTTATAAAATTAGTCAAATTCCCTGCCTGGTACACTGAAACTTTGAGTATAAACTTGAGTGACATAAGTGAATTCTGTCAGCAAGCAACGGTCAATCTTAAATTGGACATGGCTTCAGTCTTATGCAAGATGGGTGGATAAGACTTTCAACTTAATCTGGTGAACTTATTTATTGCATCTATCGAATCTGGTACATTTCGGGCGGAATGGACACACTCAATTGTTATAACCAAACAAAAATCTGGCTTGAAACAATTATTCACAAACTACCCCGTAATGTTGCACATTCACCCAACTTGGATATATTCAAATCGAACTTGGACAACTTCATGTCGACCAATCCAAACATTAAAACAATATATTCTGCATCATAAAGCTTTGAACCCATGCATCGAAGTAAACTATACATATTTACCCTATCAAACCGGTTGAAAACAATTTCTGCTCTATGTATTTTTACGTGATTCCTAAACTGATCAGTAGGCAAACAAATCCCGTTTTACTACCTATGTTATTTGTAATTCGCATATTATTCTGTGGTTTTTGTAAAGCTATGTGCTTTTTAGACCATTGAATTGAATTGAAAAACCATTCAGCTTTCATATCAAGATTATTTGAAAAAAAATTCTAAGAAAGCTATACTACAATACCTTACACCTAGAACATTTTCTAAGGCACAATACGGCTTCCTTAACAAAAAATCCTGCATTACTTGCCATTTAGAATACTTAGACTGTATCACGAGCACAATTAAAGATGGTTTAGCAGTCATAGTTGTCTTCCTTGTCATAGCTAAAGTTTTCGACACAGTGTCATATAAACTGTTACTATCAAAGATGAGTTCATTTGGTATAAGTAGGAATCTTCTCTCTTGGCTCAACTCTTTATTTACAGATTGCATATAGTGGATTGAGGTCAAAGGACACAGATCACGCAACTTGCCGACCCCAAGTGGCTTGACACAAGCCAATGCTTTAGATCCATTACTTTTTTCTCCAATATAAAAACGATCTACATACGGTCATATCTCATAGTAAACTACCCTTCTTTGCAGATGACATAAAAGTAGTCACCTCTCTTTCCTTTTCCGAAGCACAAACTTACATTGCCAAGCTTAACAAAGATTTGGTTGCATTATACAAATAGGGTAAAATTAATGATATCTCGTTCTCCGTAGATAAATCTAGGTTCATGACATTAACATGTACAATACTTGATAGATCAAATCATCTTAATATTAAGCCTATTCAAATGATACACTGCACACTTGATCTTGAGTTCATGTATTCTCTATCGCATACATTCAATAAGCATATACATTAAGTGACCTTGAAGTCGTAGCAAAAGTGTAATTATGATATATAAGTTCTTCACTCTTCCACACTGCAACATTTTAAACTTTCTATATTGCCACTCTTTAAAACGTGATGTAATATAATATATAGCAGCATAAACAAAACCGATAGTATAGTTTTGGAAAACGTACAATGTACTTTCACCAAATGAATCACCGGAAATTGTTCGAATTAATTATATTAAGAAAGGTGTAGGCAGCTGATGCTAGAACCATTATGGTTCCGTAGAATTAGACAGAACTTAATACTGTTTTTAAGAATCATATCTTCTGTTAACTTAGATATAAATTCGACTATTCGCTTCGCTCTACGAAAACAAAATAACATAGTGAAACTGCCAAGATTGCCTACGACACTAAGGAGAAACAATTACCTAAACAAGCATGCTATACTCTTGGTTACATAAGGCTTGCGCCTCTTTACGTGATTTTAGAACACATCTAGATTTTTTCCTTACTGTGAAAAAATTAACGAAACTCAACAACCTAGACGTCACGCCAATAAAACTATATAATTATGCCATTCCTGTGTAATAATAGTAAAATTAGTTGTACAACTGTCACTTCGCCCCTTATTATTTATCTTCCAGACTACCTCGTTGACATCCACCTGAACAAAACTAGCCCATAAAATATACCACAAATAAAAATTTTTAAGGCTCAATATGTAGTGGATAGTGAGGAAAGAATCGTGAGACTGCGTGGTTTTCAGTTATATCCAAAAACAATTTTGACTCCGAGACAAAAATAGAAGAACGGAGACCGCATGTGGACAAAGAGTATATTGCAATTGATGAGTGAGTGGACTATGTAAAAATGGTATTTAACAGATGAATATTGTTGACTGAGTTCACTGATAGAAAATCACTGAAATGTGAAAGGTAACGATGAACATAAATCGATAAATCAATATGGTGCTATCGGTAATCAAAATGGAAAGATAATGTCTCAGTTAAGAAATTGCCAAAGTGTTAGGAGGGCACCCTCCTAACGAGTTCGCAACGGAGGAAAAATTGTTATTGGGTGAGTCATGTTGTACCTCGGCCACAAACCCCATGTTCATTAAAATTCAAATTCAAATTTGTCTGACTCGCCCATGAAAACCAACATCCGTCGTTCAAACTATGCACATTCCCACGATTATGATGTACCCCCAGACGTTCGCTCTGTGGTTAAAATATAAATACAGACTATGTCCACGGTCTAAACGCACACCTTGAACTCCCGATCAACGTCCCATTATGGTCTCGTTTTGTTTTAATGGCTGTTGGGTTAGAACAACGCATAGATCGATAGAACGAAACGACAGTCTCTACTGCAACATCGACGACGCATAAATCATAACAATTTGGAGACGGGAAGAAAAGAAACCAGCAAAACGAAATAGCAATCACAGCGGAAGAATTGAAATCAATACTTTAGCAACATTAATGCCAATTTAAAGAAGCTCGAACGGTTTGATCCAGACATTTTTGAAAAATCTGAATACCAAATCCGAGGACAGGAAGACTGATGCACAAAACCCAGCGGTGGATGCAATAATCAACAGCATCCCCGAATTTAATTACGACCCAGAAAGCGGTTTCACCTCCGAAACTTGGTTCTCGAGATTGAAAGATATTTTACAATCCGACCTGAACGACGCTGATGATGGTCGAAAAACGAGACTGCTGCTGTGAAAATTGGGAACGTTACAACATGAGAAGTTTATCAACTTCATTCTGCCGAAATCCCCAAATTCATTTACTTTTGATCAAATTGTACAACTACCTGAAAAATATTTTGGCAACAGTCTTCTTTGTTTAATACACCATCATTGTTACATCATGAAAATCAATTGCATCACTGAGTAATTTCCATTGTAGCCGATGGTGTTTGTGCTGTACTGGTTTATCAGTTGCTGCATCAGCTTCCGGGGCTCCCAAAAGGATTAAACATCAATCATCCTTCGGATTCGTTTGGATTGTTTTGCTGAGCGTTTCGGGCCCTTTCCCACCAGACCACAATAGCGAAGAGCCTTGCAGTGCTCTCCGTCCCCTGCCAACGATGGAAAAAAGCGGATAAATCCCTCTCAAAGTTGACCGTGATTTTTAGCTGTTTTTGCTGCAGGATGGATCCCAGTTCGCATTCGTAGGTAGCCATTCACTGGCTTCCGCAAGGTGAACGAAAAAGGGGACAGCCCAAGGAAACTTGGCGCAGAACTTCGGAAGGCGAACTACATGCACAAGGTTTCACGGTGCACACGGCAACGGAAGCAGCGGCAGACCGGAACTACTGGCGTGGGGTTGTCTTCGCCTCATGTGCCACTCGGCACGGAGAGGACTGAGTGTGAGTGAGTGAGTGAGTTGCTGGTCTAGATTTGATGAAGTAGGTTTAACGTTTAGTCGTACCAATGCTAATGGTTTAACTGTCTCAAAGTCCATCCCCTAGTAAGTTGGAACTTGTCTTCTAGACGTTGTAGCAAATCACGCTTAGACCATGGAGCGGTTGTACACCATGTACCTGTCGCTCTCGCTGGTTGCAAGACGTTTCAACTGTCTTAGATCAAATATCTATCGTGTTCAAGTTAGGAGTATTTTGCACCGTATATTTGCGTTTTGAATTACAGGGTTTCAAGCCAAACCTTCCGATCAGCAGATTAGCAGCTGCGCATTACTTTCTGAATTGAATTCCAAAATTTCAGCAATTATAAATGTATTATAACCATATATATTGAATTTTAGCTGCTTTACGTTATCATGCTTGCTGTGTCACCTATGTAAGTCTCGAATAAAGGAGAGGTTTCGGTGTTAATCACCCTTCGCCCAATGAATTGTATTGCGGTGTAATCCGTGTCCCCATTTGATTGCTGATCAGTTCCTGTTTTACCTGTGATCTCAAAACAATTTCAGTGCCTCATTGATGACGATCCAATAATGTTTGGTCTAAAATATTCATCTACATTCTCGAAAACAGCGTGGAGTAAGATGGAATTATTCCTGTTTATCTAATTTAGTAATAATGTTGGATGATTAGACTCGAGCGGCAGATAAACGGAAAGAAATGCACGACTGCTACCTAGATATCTTCAACAGATTTAATCGTGTTAATAATAACCCACTACTGCAGAAGATGGAAAGGATTAGTATCACCGGAAAGTTGTTGAATTGGCTAAATGACTATCTAGAATATCGTCCATGATGGTGAGGCAATATCAAAACTAATCACAGCAAATAACACAGTTCACCAAGCTTTAGTTCTTGGCACGATACTCTTTCTGGAATATCCTCTAGTTTAGAGACTTCAGTTTAAACTAACACTGCTTTTAAAAAGGCAACACTTGTCCTTAATCTACTCAAACTGGTATTTTAAAAAAATTTAAACCAATATGTTTTCGACGACCATGGAAACATATCTGAGACGTTTCGTGAAATTCGTTATACATTCATCGTCTCCGTGTCTAAAGAAGCATGCTTAACTTATGCATCGAATCTATCACCGCTCAACAAACCTAGTTCTCACCAAAAGAAACAAGCCTTTTAGCGAAAACAATGCTCACCGGTTTTTTCGTCTTTCCCTATCGATGAATCAGCGGAGACCTTTTCTTAATTTACAAATATTTTTTACCCCAAAACCGTCCCTTACAGGATTTATTCACGCCAAGGAATACGTCAAATAATCAGACCTATAAATATATCTTGGTGTACCACATTCTTCCTTGATTTGTAGACGGTATATACATTCTGTCCGTGTCTGTTTAACTTGGAACAATGTGCCGTCCCTCGTTGATCACTCCGCTAACTTACATGACTTAAAAACGAAATTAGACGAACTTTTATGGAATTATTCGTTTCCCGAATACTTATATATTGCTTAATCCAAATCCTTATCTTGTATTATATAATTACATTTCATTTTTACCATCCTATACTTATTGTTAGGCTTGTTGCTGTTTATACCATTCAAAATTTGTATTATCTTGTAGTGGACTATTTTGTTTATATTTTACAATCATATGCCACGAGACGGTAACTAAAAAATATTCGTATGTGTGAAATCAACTGCAACAAGTATGTTAGCCTACTTCGGTCGATGTCGACCTTGGATGTACATCACAATCGCATGAATTTTCATGTTCTACACCTTTTTGAATGACTAAACAGTCCGATTCAGGAGGGACAATCTCTCCCGCAGCGCTAGCAACGATAGTCAGAACTCGGTTGTATTGCATCAGTTGAACGCCGGCGGCGTGACCTGCGTTCAGCAGCAAAGAGCTGTATCTGCTCCTACCCAGCTTGCAGACGACACTTTACACAATGCCTCCAATGTGAGCGGTCATAAGCAAGTTCTTCCTAACTCGCCGGGTCAATGCCAACAGCTTTCATATCTCTTTTGCAAACATCTTTGTACCACAAGTGCGGTCTGCTCAATGGTCGACTTCCTAATTGCAGCTCACCATAGAGTAGATCATTCGGAATACGACCATTTTCCATTCTGTAGACGTGACCAAGGCACCGCAGACGGCGCTGTCGCAAGAAGTATAATAGAAACGAAAACAGTTACAACAGTTATTAATACTTCTGTTTCCACACTTCAGCTATCGATAATACGAAAAGAGTGATTGATCATCTTGTCTGTTTTAAGCTCCGACTCAGGTACCCCAATTGGTTCCTGGAAATAGATCAGTTGCGCACACTATTTTCCCCGTGTCTCATGGCGAAGCTCACTTTTCTCTTGTACATCTTCTACAACACTCTGTTTAGGCAATGCTTTTAAAAAATTATTTCGGTCTTACATTGAATATATTGTGTTTTGCAGTTGAATCTCCCCGGGTCAGAAGAATGAAATCAGAAAATACTAAAAGCACATTCATGATGGGCAGTTTAATTTGATTCTCGGAAATTTCGAATCTGCGTTCACATCAATTCTGTTATGATCACGCTAAAAAGAACTGGCGGTTGAATTATTGGAATTTTGTGTTGTGCTTTGTTCTGGAGTGAAATCAATAAAACGAGCGACAAAATGGCATGATCAATCATATGACCTACCCGCGAACAATGAAAAGTATACAGCGGAATTTTGCTTTTGTATTTTGTTTAAAGAAACGTCCTGATCAACACGTTTTCTAGTATCCAAAATAATGAATTTAAAAAAAGAAATATTTGAGAGTCAAATCGAAAGGAAGTGTAATGCTAAATGTTTCGTTACTTTGAAATTAAATTTGTTAACTGTACACGCTTGACATAAATTAGTTCAGGCCATTTATGTTGCGAAGTAGTTTGCTCACATTATATTGGCACACATTGGAATCGCTAAACGTTTGACTGTCATTGAAGGCTTCAATCATTTATGATTTGATCAAGAATGAATATTCACAAATCGTGGTGGCGATGCGATCACTGATATGAAAAAATCTCCAAGACACGTTTAACTTATTATATTATTATTACTATATTATTATTATAACATATTATTATTCTTCAGAACTTAAGTGTAAACTGCGCTTTTACGTTTTTAATTACATTATTTTCACTAACAATCACATAACTTCCAAACACCAATATTCATCGACTTATAACTTCTTTGCATTTGTCCTCACTCTTTCAGATCTCCATTATTTTAATGAGTTTTGAATTTGTTGTATGCAAAACCCCTTCTTTAAAAATGTAGTAAAATTCTTTTTTCAGAGGCGAGGTTCAACTCGACTTCTTTTATTTGACAAACGAAATGATGTTTTCTGTGATTCATCATAAGCATGGACTTCGTGGATGAGTAAAGATATATTCTTGCTTGACAGGATATATCATCGTGCAACTAAACTCGTGCGTGGTTTTCGAGACCTTATATACGAGGAAAGGTTGGAAAAGCTAAAGCTCCCCACTCCCCTTCAACGTAGACTTCGAAGTGACGTTATCGTTACTTACAATATATTGAATACTCCAGATCATCCACTCAAACATTTGTTCAAATACCGTGAATCAGGAATTACACGTAGCCACTCAGCGGCACTACAAATTCTCCATTCTCGTACTAATTGTCGCCGATATTTCTATTCCGTACGTGTCTGTTTCCTGTGGAATGCCCTTCCCGAAGCAATTATTACCTCTCCCTGTATCAAAACATTCACTCGAAACTTGGACATTTATTTGTTACATAACGATTTGACGATGCCTGTGTATTGACTCAGGGTAAGCATATTACTTGACTCCAGTGTCATCGTATAATTGTTTTTTATACCTCTTATTGAACGCATATTTACTATGATATGGTAATTGTGAAGCTATGAGCTTTTTTGTGATCATAAATTCTTATATCTTGAATCAAGCACCAATCTTCGGTGCTGTGTTATTCGAGTGATTGCGCAAAACACGATGCCGTTATAGAGAAAGTAAACTTTGCAGAACCAAGTAATATTCAGATTTAACAATTGAGGAATTCTTCGACCAACTTCTATATTTATCCACTGACAGTGAGTCAAGATTTTTCAAGATTTAAGATTTATGGTTGAAAAAGCAATTAACTTTACAATAAACACAGG
>JACCGJ010008125.1:0-20929 GCA_013407085.1 Atriophallophorus winterbourni
GTGCTAGAAAGATCAACTGTTTTTGTAGTTAGAAAAGTATCCTGTATCGTCTCGGTATGGTGGGGTACTATTCGTTAGGATAAACGTCGTTTGAAGTTGCTCAATGAAGTTATATAAACTGGATGTAGGGTGGAATTATGGAGCTCAAATATATCCAGTTTGTTCTTGAAGGTAAGGTGTTGCATAAAAAACAGACGGGGCTCAAGTAGAAGAACCGACGACAGTTCCGATGAGAATGTGGAATATCCAATGCCCATATGTGAGTGCGCATGGGTTGGTATGACCGAAGCCGAAATAAAGTTCAGTATTTTATAGGTGAGGATTGAATCCATTTAAACCCTTCTGAAAGCCAGTGTATCCTAATTAAAATGCGCCAGTCGATCCTAATAACGGAGGTTGCGAAGACAGCCCACAATTTAGTTACTATGCCACAAATCTTCTAGAGCATTATGATGCCTGTTTGTAGCCATTCTGCTTAGCTTGCATTGCGTAATCGAACACTGGGTAAATATACGCATTTAGGAACATGTGGAATGTTTTAAGGGGAAAACGCAAAAGTATGTCGAAGCATACCAAGCATGCAACTAGCTCGGTTGTATGCTGCTTCGCATTATATGTTGTTCTTGAGCCTTCCACTCATCTAAACATCGTAGTGCTTTTCTTCTGTTGTCCGCTCCAGTTGTTGGGATACAAGGTTGTAGGAGAATGGGAAATGTTTACGTATTTGCAACATTTTGCACTTTTTGAAGTTGAACGGATGCTTGTTCCTCTCTGACCAGCCGTTTAATATATCGAAATCGCTCTGCGAAAGCAAACAGTCCACACTTGACGTGATTCGCATCCAAAGTTCAGCATCATCCTCAGAAAGAACCATCATGGCTGTGACGAGTTTCGGAAAGTCATTGCTGTAGACGAAAAAGAGAACCGGGCCGAGTACCGAACCTTGTGGGACACTGCTAGTTGCTTCGATGCCTCTAGACATCGCACCATCGATACGTAGAGGTGCCTTGTAATCAAGAAGATAGCTTATCATCCATCTAAGAAGGCACTCATTAATACTAACCTTCTGCAGCTTTATTAAGAGTATAAAATGGCCCACGCGATCGGACGCCTTTTATATGTCCAACTAACGCGCATGCACGCAACCACCTTCATCCATTGAGTGCGTCCAGTCGTCCATTGTCTCCAGTAGGTTAGTAAAGCAAGACCGAAACTTCCAAAATCCATGTTGCTCTCTGGATAACAAGTTTTGGGCTTCGAGATGACTTACAATTCTTTCGCACAAAATTCGCTGCATAACTTTTGAGATCACTGAAAGGTTAAGGATTAATCGAGATGACACATAATTACTAAATTGCCTCAAGAAACCTTCTCTTCGGCAAAGGTTAGTGTGATATCATCTCCAATAGGTTTACCATGTCTTGTGTTAATACTTTGTATTCTTATTGTTATTAGTTTGGCGTAGTAACACAACTTCTCGAGAAGGCAGCTACTCTCTCTTTTGTGAAAATGCATTCACCCTTTTGTCGTTTGCCGCTTGGCTAACATTGTGTCACCAAAGTTAAAATCATTTTCTGTATTTGTACTTTTAAATATAGGCCGATATCGATCTGTTGAAATGTTCACATTGTGTGGTCAGTAATTAGTGTAGTTGTTCTATTATTCATCCGTATGTGTTCTTGCACACTGTTTTCCACTGTTTCAAGGCTCACTGAACCTGATCTTTATGTCTCCACCTGACGATCGCAAACAGCCTGAAACCAGTAGTGGTGTGTAAGGGATGGGGAGGTGAGCACCACAATACATTGGTCTTTTATATGCGCCTCAAGCCCTTGGCCAGGAATCACTTTGTGATTCTGTATTTGAACATCGTGGTTCTTTGTAAGAACCCTGTATAACAGTAGCATACAAGTTTAACTTTGTTTACCGCTTGCCCACTGTTTCAAGGCTCACTGAACCTAATCTCACTGTCTCCACCTGACGACGGCGAACAGCCAGAAACCGGTCGTGGAGTGTAAAGGATGGGGAGCACCACAATACATTTGTATATTTTTGCTTCCAAATTCCATCTTACTCCATCCATAAACCTATTAAAAAATTGTCCAAAAGAACGTGATCATACACGCGCGCATCAAAGCTGTTGGCAGCTGGTATAGTAGTAGTTGCGTTGCATGACTCTTATCTTTACATACTAAGGCCCTATGCATTGCAACGGCTATATAGGACAAGTTGAAACCTTTGCTTTCTCATTTTTTCAATATAGAACATTCATGCCAATGGAACGATGGCAGTACGACTGTGTTCTGGGAATTCAGACAAATAGGCATTTCATCAGTGAAACAACGAACTTAGAAAAAGTTTTGTGAGATAGTTTTGGGAATTTCTCTTTAAGTAACTGTCATAGGTGGCGCGGTCGTATTAGTATGAACATGCTCTGTAGATCCGCTTTTTGGGAGCACTCTTGCATTTGTTACTTTGTTTAGGCTGCGACGAATTCTCCGTAGATGAAAAGCAGTCAGCATCTGTTCACATCGTGCATGTACAGTCCGGGTTTCACTGCCATACAGGACGTGCTCAATATACATGATCTTCGCGTTCACGGACAGCTTGCAGTTGCCCCAGACACGCTGGCCAGGTCATGTTTACAAAATAGAAAATGGTCATACTCTATGGAGAGTTGAAATCAGGAATATGGCCTTTGGGCAAATTGCACTTGCGCTAAAAGACGATTGCAAAACGATATGTAAGCTAGCAAGGAATTTGAATATAATCGAGACCAATTGGCATTCCATAGTCATGAAAATAAAGTTTACAATCTGCTCTAACCAATTCATTGCAACCTCTATTTTCGAAATATGAAAGCTCTTGATATTGTCCCTATTCGTTGGAAAGATCTTGTTGGTGACCACTCACCTTGGAGGCAGCGTTTTAAGCGTCATGCACCAGCGGGGAAGATCAGAAACTGCTCTCGAATACTTAAGGTAGATCACGACATAAGCGTGCCAACGCAGTCGATCGGACGAGTGTGTCTATCACTGTGGGCGCCGTGGGAGAGTTTGTTCTTTCCGAATCGGACTGTTTCGTGATTCGAACCGCTGTGGAGCATAAAACAGTCATGCGCTTGTGATGTAAATCCACCGTCAATATCGACCGATTAAGTCCAACAACAGCTGTCGTAAACAAGATAACGTTTCCGCCCAAATCATTGGCAACGCATACGCAATTCATCTCATCGTTTCCCTCTTCAAAACAGGTCGTCTTGGCAGAGCAGAAACATTTGGATGAACTGTTTGCTGTGAAAATATTGAAGAAAGATGTTATCCTTCAAGACGATGATGTCGAGTGCGCCATGACTGAGCGGCGAGTTTTGGCGCTTCCGAACAAACCGTCTTTCCTCGTGCGGCTGCATTCCTGTTTCCAATCGATGGTGAGCCGTGATATTTGCACATGTGGATGCTCTTTTTTTCTAATTGGTATCGAGTTGGGGTGAGAAATCACGATTTTGTAATTTTCTTGTCTAAAGCATCATAATGGTTGGTGTGTGATTATTTATAAGCGTGAATCAATAGTTACGTTCTCATTCGCAGTTGACACTTTCCTTGCAGCTTTTATTAATATGCGATGTCTAACAATAATAATATAATGATTAGCTTGATTTGTACCCCAGTTGTATCAAAAGTAACATTTCGTTGTTTACAAATCTAAATTGTACGTTGAGTCCGATCTTCAGGTGTAACTAACCACTGGAATATTCTATCGTGGCGTTTGATAGAAACTGCAACTAATTTCGCTAGATAGCTATTGTCCATTCTATCATAGTTTAAAATTTTCCTCCACATTTTAGAATTCACTAATTTTTTCCGGAGCTCGTTTCGTATGCCGTGTGTTGCGTTCCCTGAAACGCCGTGATAAGTAACGCGTTGTATCTGCAATGATTTTCTTTGGGTCACTCGCATATTCGATCTTATAACGACAACCAATTAGATCAGGGGTTCCTCATCTTTTAATGCCCCGCGTCCCTAAAATGTTCAATATGCTCTTGTATCCATTATTGAAAGACATGAGGGCAATGATTACAAAATACGTTGAAACATTGACAACGAATCAGTAGAGGATGACAACACTTGATACTAAACAAAAAACTGGAAAAGCATCTCGCACCTTCAAGCGGTGCGTGCACCAGTGGTTGAGAAACCCAGGATTAGATGAAGGAATAAAACAATTGTACTGCTATTTAGAGCTCAATCCACCGAATTTTAAAATTCCACTTCCAAAGCTAGTTTGGATCGTTACAAAGAACCACCCGGCAGTACTTGCAGCGATTCGAACGAGATATCTCTTATGGATTTATCCAAATAGACATTGCATTCTGTTCGAAGTATCTTGTAGTCATTCGTATAACGAATCCCTCCATCGGCAACTCGTAATAAAACCTAGTTTCTCAAAACATTCTTTCATCGTCATCAACGCATTGCTCTAGAGCTCTCCGTCGTTATACGTGGATGTAATGAATCAACGTTTAGTATTTATAAACCTAGATGGATCGCTTAAGTTGTCGTTGAAACTTTGGCGAATTTCAGATATCTTTCGGCTCCGCGCAACTATCTAAACATTCGTAGGTGGTAGATTCAACGTTCCACATGCTATTTTATATTACCATGAAATTCGTCTACGTTTAAAAATCCTATCTTTCAGACTAATCTTGTCATTCTCGTTATCCAAATAGGCCATTCGATTTAAAATGTCGCAGACTCGTAAACACATAGATCCGTGTCGGCAGTTTATCCACTGTCACAACCAAACGCACCCACGATGGACGCCTACGCATGTTTGTCGTGTGATACACATGTCTGAATCAATTAGCGAAGCTGTTCACAAATGCAATTTTATCGTCGTGACACACATATTTCCCTTACAGGACCGTCTTTATCTCGTGATGGAGTATGTCAATGGCGGTGACCTCATGTATCGGATACAACAGGAGGGTCGATTCAAGGAGCCGGTTGCTGTGTGAGTTGTGTGAGGATGGTACGCAGTGGACGATTTTGTGTGAATGGTTTCACGCGCCTGTTGTTTGATCGCTTTCAGATTCTATTCGGCGGAAGTTGTCGTTGGTTTGGTGTTTCTGCATAAACATGGAATTATTTATCGGTGAGTATACGCATGCTGTTTTTGACGTAATACCCACGTGTCGCCTTTTGAGCTATAAAATATGGCCGAACTGTTGCTAAACTATCACGACGCCCAGATCGGTTCAAAGTAAATGAAACAATGAAAAAGCGAGTGTTAATTGAACGGAATTCATACATCAGGTTCGATGACAGGCAGACAGTGCAAATACGTTAATTACCGAATATTTATGCTCATTGTAAACTTGACGGCTGTTGAATCCATGCATATTTGGGTGTACTGTACTTTTTGTAATTCTTGGGATGTTTATCCTGACGTTTGTTGTTTTGTTTTCTATCGGTGATACATTTCTTAACCCTTAACTGCCCAGTTTAATTTCTAGGCTGAATACGCTACACGTCCATCTCTCGCAAACTCTCGATGCACACTGGCGTTATATGCCGGATGACTGCTGTGTCTCTGTATCAAGCTGGTACTAGACTTGTATCGAACAAGTAAAAACACAAAGGAAACGATTTGAACCGATCACTGCTTACTTATACAACTTTTAATTAGTGTACCGAATTCGGTACTGAGGGCAGTAAAGGGTTAATGCTGTGTATCTTTCATCTGCCGACCTAATTTACCTCCTGTTTCATCCCTGCATGTTTTCAAGTTTAATCATATCTTATATCACCCCTAATAGCATATCTGATCAAAGCGCTCCGTTAATTCTATACAGCACATCTGTTAAGGCGAAACTGGTCTGTAGGTCTCAATTTTATTCCACCTGCGACCCTTTTTTCGCCCAAATTGTTTGATGAATTCTGTCTTCGGAATTTGTATCAGCTTCAACAGGCATGGTTCGTGAGATTAAAGCGACCACATGCAAGTTACTCGTATTCTTGAAACACTTACATGAATCTGATTGGAAGCTTTCGCGTTTGATCACATAATATAGCTAACATGGTCCCCATGTCTATTCGTTGTTATTGTTGTTGTTGTTGTTCAGCTCCTTCGGTCGGTGTCGACCATGGATGTACATAATAAAACATGTCGGTTTCATCTTTCACTCGTATGATTAAACAGTCCGATTTGTTAGGAACAATTTCATTCGCAGCGCTCACACTAATAGGCAGTAATCGGCCATTGGACGGTAGTTGCACGCTACCTAGTACCTCAGATCAATATCCTCACAAATATTATTATAGGCCTGTAAAATTGCTCAGCTTTTCTTTTCTTCTCGCGGATATAGCTGTAGTATTACTCCTGATGCCTGCAATTCACATCTGCGACGGTGTATTTATTTCGATCAGATCTGCATGCATTTGAACGCAGTATTCACGTCGATATTAAAATATTTGTAATTCAAATATGAAATTTCTAGGTAGATTGTATATTATGTAAACCGTCACGTGCTCTCGTGGGCATTTTGCGATTAAATTGGCTGCGAAACTCTTTTCCGCGGAGTTCGATTATTTGACTCATCTGTGTTTTCGTTTTTATCTCCTTTGTGAAATTTGTTCAGATGTCGTTCGGGGGTGTCCCCATTATCCCGGGTTTACTAATCAATTTAACGTGTTGATTGGCCGTTCTACAATCTTGCCATGATTTCGGTTCCGTTTCTATTTGGTTGTCGTCCATGATCTGCCAATATCGAGAATAATCATTTTGGATCTGTCGTATGGTAGCCAGCCTTTGTACATCGATCGTTTTTTTCTATAATTCACCCTTAATGTGTGTTTGAAGCCGATCAATTTTCACGCGACGTAGTTTCTTCCTTAGTAAGTCCAGCATTGCATTACTTCGATTAAATTTAAGTGTTACTCTCTGTCATTGTCAAATTTGCAAAGAAAGGAAAACACTTCAAGCAGCGTTCTAGAAAATGGGTTGCGGGTAGAGGAATGTCATTTCATGTATCGCGTTCCATTTAAGATGTTGGGTAAATTTTGCGAATTTTGGTGCCGTGCGTATGAAGCTCTGAAATTCTAGTTCATTTGGTTGCGGATACGTGGATTAATGGCTGCCGGCTTTCCAAGCAGTCGCGTCAAGTATTGACGTGAAGGGAAACATATATTCACGTTTTGCGATCCGAACGCGGTTGACAAGCAGAGGTACAGTTTTATTCAAGTTGAACCGAAAGCAAGTTTTCTCAAACATGCGAATAATACAAAAGAGGTTTGTCGCAGAGTTCACCAAAGAACACGATCGTCGAATGTCTGTGGAAAAGTTGCATGTTCAAGTGTTTGACGGCACTGCTGCCCGATGGTTCACTATCATTTGCTAAGACATAATTTAGAGTCGTGTCAGCCCGAAATCAATGAATCAAACAAACCAATGGAACGGTTGATCCAAGCCCCTAACCGAACAACGATAAATAATGAAACTGGCTAGGACATCGACGAGTCATTAGCCATAAGCGCTCATCGCTTTGCACCAGAGTTTTCAAAGTAGTTCTGACGAAAAAAGCTATGTCTTCTTTTCTGTGGAGAATTCGATCTTATTTTATCGAATAATGTTCCATTTCACTAGTCTCTAGACTGCATACTTCCCGCTGCTATTCTTTGAACGCTTACGTTGAGGAATGGAATGGTTGTCATTCAGATCTCCTTCGTGACAACCTACTTGCCGAATCGATCCTCATTCGGGAGTTTTTTGTAATAACAAATATGTCGTTCCTGTAAGGAACTTTTAATTAGCGTCCAATGTACGATAACGCATTATCATCAATTCCTTCCATTTTAAATTAGTTTTTGGTAGACAATAAAACACTATTACAAGCTTTAAACCTGGATTTTATTGCGCGCAGAAACTTGGCTGGGTTTGACAATAACCGCTACCGGAACTCGTTTAATACCATCGGTATACTCCTGAGCGATTAGTCTTGTTGATCTTACCCAACTTCCTGACGACCGTCTCCGATAATCTTGAAGGTTTCTGTTCCCTTGGTATTTATTTCTCAATCGAATAGTCAATTTCGCTCTGCATTCATCGACACGTGACGTTGAAGCCGATGCTAAGCGTATTTCATCAATGAAGCTTTATCCAATTTGGAAATCTTTGTTCGAATACCATACGGCAAAGCAAGCTTTGACAGTTAAACATTTTCTCACATTCTATGACCTGGCCGTACAGAAGCACTATCAATTTTACGAGGCTTTTTTCGCGTGTTCAAGAATTGGATTATAAATTACGGAATTCCGAATACATACCGCTTTTCGCCGAATCGACATTTCGGTTGGTATTATAAATTCGCTTAATATTTTGATTGGTGTAAATCAAAAGTCGGCCTACGAAGGTCAAACACAATCACTGCTGTGTTTATGTCTGATGGTTTGGCGTGGTTTGCCCCTGAAACTTTAGGAGCATGTGTTTTTTAATGTCATGTACGACCTGATCCATCACAATGCTGGCTACCTCCCACGTTGAAAGGGATCAAGTTTGATATTATGCATCTATGAGTGAAGACTTGAAGATAATTCGATAAAAACTTTTGAGTTCCACATATTGTAGGTGAAATACCGGTGCCATGTTGCTTTCTTCATACTGTAACTAATTCGCAAACGATTATTATTCCCTGTCAAAATGTTGAAGAATTTGCTGTACACTCAACAAAGTTATACTTGTATGACGCCATTTAATAAGGCTCTTACAAAGAACCACGGTTTTTAAATACAGAATCGCAAAGTGATTCCAGACCAAGCGCACGAGGCGGTCAATATATTATAGTGCTCACATCCCCATCCCTTACACACCACTACCGGTTTCAGGCTGTTTGCCATCGTCAGGTGGAGATAATAAGATCAGGTTCAGTGAGCCTTTTAACAGTGGCAAATTGGTAAACAGTGTTATACTTGTATGCCACTGTTGAAAAGGGCTCTTATGAAGAACCACGATGTTCAAATACAGAATCACAAATTGATTCCTTCCCAAGCGCTCGAGACGCTTGATTGTTTTGGATGTGAGCACCACAATATATTATTGTATGATGTTCATGAATGAACACGATTTGAAAAATCCTCCAGGCTGAGCTTCTGCCGACTCTCATCACAACGCTCTGTGCGTTTCGATGTCGCTTGTAGACCAAACCGAAACCGTTTCAGATTTGGAAATGTGACCAACAGTTTGAATCGCCCGATGAACTCTTAATCTTTGACACTTGTTTGTCGATCTGTTTCTTGAAATTATCATGATGAAATTCGTCTGCTGAAAATTCGTTTCAATAAATAGAGTCACTTTACTTCTTCTTCCGTTTGGTGGAATCCCGAGGCTTGATTTTTATAACACATTGTCAAGTATATGACACGGGCGCAACAGAAACCTAACCCCATTTCAGGCTTGCGAAATGTGTAGTGTAGCCCTGCATATCTCAATCACGAAGGCCCGTTAAAACTAATCAAACAGGTTCGTCGCATGCGGATCCTGATCTTACTGTCCCTACCTGATGAGTGCAAACAGCACGAAACCGGTCGTGGGGAGTGTGTGTGATGGAAATGCATGCAAACGAATACTTTAGGTTCGTCGACATTTCGCTCTGCCTAATATGATCTAATAATCACACGTTCTTCCATCTTTTATCCGCACAATGAATCTTTCACAGACCACACCTTTCATTATATCTTACTAGCCGGGTCAAAACCACTGTTCGAAATTGGATTATTCAATGTATTTCAGGTGAAAATATTTAGAGACCGAATTTCGGTTCTATGAGTGATATACATGATAATTTTTATCTAGCTAGCAATCGTGTCGTAAATCGGTACATCATGATACATTTCACAACATTTTCCCCGGGCACTAAAACACTCGCAACCGAATCCCCTGCTTTTGTTCGTTCAGAAAATGGTCGGATGAATGTATATATTGTACCCAGGTGATTACTATTTTGTGACGGCCCGTTACAATGTTTGCTACGAATATCTGTTTGCAACTCGCGTTAAGCATTGATCATTTGTTGGTATTTGCCAAGTTGCAGGAGTTATTTGGACATAAATATAAATGCATCACCAGTTAAGGTTTACTCAAAAAAGACAGGTATTGCGATTTTATCGTTTCGTATTGCTCTTTCCGGGTGTATAAATCGGTCCGCTGCAATCAATTATTTGAACCGCAGCTTATTTTTTCTCAACATAAATCCTATTTGCTTTTCTTCCTTCAAAGCAAATGTTTGATTGAAATGATCTTGCACAACAGTGGCATAAAGTCTAGGTTTTATCGTCGATCTATTTAGAGAAAAATAACCACGCGTTGGTATTCATGATTCATATTTGCTCGGACGTATACACTTTTGTATCAGCCTTAATCAGCTTAAATTATCGTCCATCTAGTATGCAATTTGTTATTTTTGTCGTGATAATTCCGCGGGCCTTCCTCTACCGATTCCAGTGACCTGAAACTGGATAACATCCTGTTAGACTGTGAAGGACACATCAAAATTGCTGATTTTGGTATGTGTAAAGAAGGAATCGTGGGAGCAGTGAAGACGAGGACTTTCTGTGGGACACCGGACTATATTGCCCCAGAGGTATACAAATACTAATGTTTTTCTTTATGAATACTTAACCTCTTTTTATATGTTCCTCTATAATGTAATGTAATTTCTATCGTCAATTTTTATAATGTTATCGATCTCTGCAATCTGAATCGCAAATGATCAATGCGTTCTTTAAGCAACAAGGATTATTTGCTAGCTAGCAGTGTTTTAGCTTTTGAGTCAAACAACGTGGCGCTATGCTAGCGCAATGGTTAAACTATGCGCCTTGCAATCGGCAAACTATGGTTCAAATCACATACCGCGCACATTGTGATATGCACGTAACCCCAATTTCTCGAAATACCCATTTGTAAAAGGAGTACCGAGAATGGTCGGCAGAATGATGACGACAGCCTCTCATACTGTCCACTGAGTAAACTCACATCAGCTCTACCGGAGATAAAAGCCGGCCCTATGAATACCAGAATAAAAAGTGGATTTACGTGGATGCGATCGTTTCATTGAGTTTACGAATTGGGAGCAATTATCCTTCGATTAAGCTTTTTAGAGATGCCAACTGCAGGTGCTGGAGACATCATACAAACCATGTTGTTGATTCAATTCCACAGATCGTTGTACGCGGTATGGAAGAAGAAGAAGAAGGTTCTTTTCCGTATTGGATCACGTATATCATTGATGGGCATTAAAATCGCACACAAAGTGTTTGAGAGGTTGCCCCTTGTTGCTTACTGACCGTACACAACCCCCAATATATAGATGTACAGGCCTCTATATGTCAAGTTCGTTGACAAGAAAATCAAGAGGATATTTTCATCTCGCTCAACAACAAACCCAAACGAAACAAGGGGATGGTTGGAGTCCCATAAGCTGATGAAGCAACTGATAAAGCGATGCAGCGCAAACACGGTCAGCTATAATGGAGATTCCTCATTGACATAATTGACTTGCATGCTGTAGCTGTGACGGAGACGTTCCGTATCCTCAAGCCTACGAATTATAAGGACATCAGTCCTAAGCCCCTTAAAATAACGTTCTTGTGTAAAGATATTTTGGACACTGTCAAACCTCGTTAGGAAAATGGCCGCAGACTAATGCTATTAAACTAAGCACATCGAAACTTCATATTGAACAGCTTGATGCAACAAAAATGTCCACTAGAAACACCACCAAGTCAATCGGTAGTTGATGTGTCAGAAACAAATGCGGCTGACAGTATAGATTACTGTATTACAACACTACAACCTCAAAACCATCAGGCATCCTTGTAAGCAAAAAACCCTCAAATGCCGGCTAGAGGGGAGTCGGCCTAACAGATATTCTACACTCCGCTAGCCCCTTTTCCCATACCTCATCCTTGCTGAGAAAAACTACTATGAAACGCATCTGCACTAACGCACAATGTCTGGGAAACAAAATCAGTGAACTGCGTGCAGTTTCTCTGATATGTTCAGCAGATATAATCGCCGTAACGGAAAGGTGGCGACAGACTCAGCAAACAAATAGTGAACGGCCGTAACACTAGAAGAGGAGGATTAGCATTGTATAATAGCCAAAACCTTATGTGCCATGAGATTACGGATCCAAATATCGTGTTAAGGGATACACGTTGGTGCTCACTCTGATTAGCTAATGGCAAACACTGTGTTCTAGGTGTAGTATATCGTCCACCGTCCGCACATTAAACATACAATCTGACACTACTCGACAGAATTCGCATGGTTACTTCCAAATTCACTTGCGTATTTTTACTTATGGGTGATTTCAATTTACCGAATCTACGGAGCAGTACCATTCACCCAGAACATTCCCTCGAACGCGCATTCAGTGAGTTGTTGGACTATATAACCTCTTTGTACCCACATTACATGTAATACCCAATACCGCGGTACCGATGTACCTTCACTGCTAGATCTTGTTCTGACAAGCAACGAGCATGATTTTGATAACGTTGCTTACGATAGTTCACTGGGACTAAGTGATCACGTGGTCATCCAGTTTGACTATATGTTTAAAGCTTTAAGAACAAATGGTGCCCGTAAATCAGTTGAACGGATGAACATTCTGGCTTTGAGTGATGATCTTCAACCGGAAACCAGTAACCAGTACTTGAGTTTTGGGTATGGCTAATATCTAATCTCAAGAATTCAATCGAAGTCGGCTCTACATTTATCCGCCAGAACTCAAGAAAAAACCTCAAATTTAAACTAAGAAGACGAAATCGTATGTGATTAAAGGTACGAAATGTTGGATGGCGGCAGCATCGCCAAAACTCATCAACAGATACCTGGGAAATATTTCGATTACTGATGAACAAGGTAAAAAAATTGTCATCGAAGACATGATTTACTACCAAGAAGTGATATAAAACATGATGGACTTCAACCCCAAAATCCTCTATCGTATGGTTAGCGATCAAGCTAAGGTGAAACCAGGAGTTGCGTCCGTCAGCACGTCAGCTGAACCAACAACAAATGCATCAGAAACGGCAGAAGCATTAGCCACGTTTTATTCATCTGTATTAAACCCGAGAGAACATTCAATTTACATCATAAATTAAACCATTTCAAATTCGGTTGCCCTGAGTGAAGTAAATGTCACGTCCCCAAGGTTCAGTCCTCAGTCCGATCCTCTTTCTGGTTTATGTCAATGAAATACGGAAACTTTTTTCGATGTAACATTTCGTTATTTGCGGACGACAAAGATTTGGAGCAGCATTCGTAGTCCAGAAGACTGCCTGCTATTACAAAAGGATCTTGATACGCTTCACAGCTGATCTTTGAAGAACAAACTGCCATTTAACTTTAGCGAATGCACGTTCATGAACGCGTCTAATCGAGTAGATTTCATATATTATATAGGTTCACATGTCCTTGAAAATTCAATGAAAAAAAGATTTGGATATCTGGATATTCCACAGTTTAAAAACCTCACTCACTGTCTTTACAAAGGCAACACGTCTCCTCAATCTACTCAAACGGGTATTTTGGAAATTTCCGCCCAAGATATTCCCAAGGATTATGAATACATATTTGAGACCAGTCATGGAATACAGTGTGCAGTCATGGTCTCTGTGACTCAAGAAAGATGTTGAACTTATGCAGCGAATCGATCACCGCTCCACAAAACTAGGTTTCAACATTTGAAATAAGCCTTATGATAAAACGATAGCTCAACTGAATCTGTTCGACTTTCCCTATCGACGAATCAGAGGAGACCTTATGTTACTTTACAAAACATTCCATACTCCGAACCATCCCTTACAAGATTTATTCACGCGAAGGGATACGAGGAATTATCGAACCCATGAATGTGTGCTGGTGGTACCCCATTCCGCACGAACTGTAGAAAGTATTTTTATTCTGTCCGTCTCTGTTTTACTTGGAACAGTTTACCTTCAACCGTTGCTCCCGCCACTAGCTTGCATAACTTTAAAGGAATATTTATTGAATTATTCGTTTCACGAATATTTATATGCTATTTACTCTAACTGCTTATCTTGTTTTTATACACGAACATTTTTATTATTTGTTACAGTTCTATGAAAATTGTTAAGTTTGTTGCTTTTTAGGCCATTAAAATCCTTGAATTGCCTTGAATTACTCAGTGTTATTGCAATTCCGTTTCGTTGTTGGCTCTTGGATTTAACGCATTTGCCAGCCTGGGTTTCATCAAGCCAGCATTATATTCGAAGCGGAATATCAGTTAGTTATATGGGTGAACAATGCTCCGTAAACCAGTGAAAAATAAATAAAGATTAACGGCTGACCATTTGAAATGTGCGCGCTAGTGAAAGTGACCTCAAATTCAACCGACGCCCTCGGATCGAATTTCTGGTTCGTGCTCCGTTAAATGGAAAGCGAATCAGTGACTGTCAATGACGATCGAACGGTTATGAATATGTGATATGGTGAGAGGTTTATACGCCTTAAATGTATGGGATTTCAAAAAATCGAGTGACGTATTGAAATGGCTGTCAGAAGCCGACCGAATTTATTACATGGGAAGGCAGCTGCAAGTAAGCCTGGTCTAAGTGATCACGCAAACTCCCATTATTTGATTTAGAAAAGTCGTTTTCCTACAGGCTAATCAGTTGGATGATAGTAACATAATTACGTTTTACGATCACACAGGTTTACGCTGTGATGTACACCTATGGTCGACATCAAACGAAGGAGGCCAACAACTTAACGAGTATATCAAATATACGGCATAAATATGATGTTATGTTGTATATGTAGTTTCGATTCAACTTTAAAGTTTTTCCATGAACGAACAATCTACTACATGTTGCATGACGAAAAATGGCGCCGATAATTAATACGTAAACTTTTGATGTAGGGGGATAGACTGGATATATCGAAAACGCTGAGCAACTACTCCAAGACAACAACATAAAGACGGATAAACGAAGACCTGACAAAACGCTTCGAGAGCAAAATCATCGCGACCTTGAAGAAATGGAAGTTAATGGGACACTTGAATGGAGTAGAACAAACAAAAATGAAGCCGCAAGATTCCACTATACCCAGATTCTACGGATTACCGAAAATACACAAAGAAAATATTCCTTGCCAGGAGGACCAACGTACAAGTTATCTAAGGAGCTGCGGAGAAAATTGTTATACCTAGTAGCAGATTCGGAACATTCGGTCAGTTCTGTCGAACAATTTTTGCAGAAACTGAAGGATGTGAAGTTCGAAAAAGACGGACTAATGGTTTCTTTCGACGTAACGGCACTATTCATGTCGATCGACAGAACACTCGCCAAGCAATCTATATCATCTTTACTTGTCGAAATCATTGGAAGTCGATTGACACACGAGCGTTTAATAGAACTAATCAAGCTGTGTCTGTAAACGCACTTCGAGTTCAATGGAAAGATATATGACCAAATCCGAGGAACGCCAATGGAATCACTGATTTCCAGCTTAGTTGCTGAGGCAGTTATGCAACGTTCGGAACGAATTGCCCTGCCAATAATCCGACCAAAATTATGGATCCTCTACGTAGACGACACGTTCGTGATTATGAAAAGGACAGAAATGGATTAATAACACCGACCGCTCAATTGTGTATTTACTGGGATCCAATTTATCAAGGAAATTGAAATCAACGGTTGTTTACTATTTCTTAAGGTTTAAGTGAAACGGACAAACGAATGGAACGTTGGAGACCAGCGTCTAACGAAACGTCTCACATACGAATCAAATACTCAACTTTCACAGCAAGCACCCGGAAATTCACCATCGCAGTTGCATCATAACTATATTCAAAAGAGCGGCAACCAATTGCAGCACATATGATCTGAGAAGAAAAGAAGAAGAATATTTGTTTAAAGACTTCCAGTAGAATGGATACCTAAAAAGCTTCATAATATGCACATGTTAAACCAAACCTAACAAAAAAACCGAGGAGAAAACAGAACCAGACGCACTCTCCCATATTTTCAACATATCTCCGAAATTGCAGCACTGGTATTCCGGCCACTTGGAATCGACATCGCACATAAACCTGCGTCAACAACACGAAAGACTTAGTGGCGAAAGTAGAACTGTCGAATATCATCTACAAGGTTGCATGCATAGATTGCGTAAAGAACTATGTCGGACAAACAGGTCGCAAACTGAGCATCAGTTGGCCATACGCAGACACGATCGGAATTCACTAATCTCTATACATATTGGCCAATTCAAGCATCAGTTCGACTGCGACCGCACTAAATTATTAGCCAAAGGAAATGACCGACGGGTATGAAAATTCATTGGCACTCGACAACTAACTCGCTTGAACAACATTTCCAATTGGCTACAACATATGGACCAATGAGAAACCGCTTACAGAGAAAGCATAGCATGAACCCGACCAACCAGAGTGATTGAACAGACAACCAGTATAAAAACCAACGAATCCCAACTACAAGACGCTTCGAAAGAAGTTTTGCTGATGATGTAATCTAGTCTGATGACGAAACGTCCAACACCAACTACGCAAGCTCGGCGAACAGAATTGATCATCAGGGTTAGGGTATGTCCGCGTGTCACTTTCTCTACAGAGTCTTGAAACAAGGGTCTTAATGAGTGTCATTAGCTTGACCTAATTTCGTAGGTTGATGAACACACCTCCATCATATGATATTTTAATTATATGGGCAATCTTTTATGCCTGTAATACGGGCTACTTCAGGGTCAACAGTCTTCCTGTATTATTTACAACCTTGATTGTTTCGCGGGTTCGAGCGGACCGAAGTTCTTGTGTTGGTTGGCTTAGAACTAAAGTTACGCGACTTTGTTTTCTTTTAAACAACCAAAATTGTTCGAACGGCGCATGATACGGTCTAGGGTCTCATCAGCTTCAAACTTGAAGACCTATGCTACGCTTAATAAGGACGTAAGACCATATACTCATTATCCCAGTCCTGTTTTTTCGAATAAGAGGCAGTTGGAGCTAATGTTATCCTTAAATCGATTTTAACTTAGCCATTATGGTAACAACAATTGATTATATTCTTTCTTTACAGATCATTCGTCACGAGTTATACGGGAAATCTGTGGATTGGTGGTCGTTTGGCGTGTTGCTTTACGAGATGCTTGCTGGACAAGTAAGTACAATGACATCCGTATTTCGCATGCATTCCCATCACACACCCACACAACCAACGACCGGTTTCGTGCTGTCAGCACTCATTAGGTAGGGACAGTACAGTAGAGATCCGTATGTCTCGAAACATGCCATTAGCACCACCGTAAACGTTGATACCTTCGACATCAAGATGAGCACCCTCGCGTCATCGGAGTCATTATCAGAGACCTCTGACCTTGTCGATATGTTGTTTCGGGTTGTTTATGTGTCCAACTCTGCCAACGCACCATACCTCATGCAAACGTGTCTTGAACGTCTATCACCGACGTCTTCTTATCACACCGTACCAATTTAATAAGATGAGTGTTATGATTTCCCGACCCACGATACATGCTTAACCAATTGATGACTGTTTCAGAGTTAAAGATGTGCCTGACAATTTGATAACCGATGTTGAGTTCTCCTCGTAAATTGTCTACCTTCATTTTCTATTTTCATTCGCATGCTGTCTAGGCCTGGATTATGTGACAGTATTTCTATCAACGTACAGTCTTTATTGTGCGCAACTATGCTTGGGTGATTTCATACATTTCATTTTTCCCTAATTTTGTGGAGAAATTAGTTTAATTGCTGAAAATTCATGTACACGAATAAAGTCATTTTTTCTTCTTTTACTACTGTTGCTGAACTACAGCTCAAGCTTAATCAGCTACGTTAATTTCTCATAAGTGTTGTCTTCACTGAACTTTTCAGTCCTTTATAGAAATTTCCACGGTTTTCACAATTTTCCCTATTTCCATTTAGTTGATGAGTGTGCAGTTTTGACTGAAATATAACTTGAGTCGCCAAACGTTCACTTTATTTGGTGAGAACACAAAAACTACTTACAAACACGCTGTTTGGCCCTGGAAAGGGAAAGGGATGCAATTACCTACTTTATTGAAAATAACCTGGGAAATTATTACCATACATATTCATGAATTTTTTCGCTTAACCTATACAGTAGGCCCAATAAGACAATACAAGGATTGATTATTTTCCATGAGGTATTTCGTATGGCCTTGTTGCATTTCTAACATTCGGCGCTGCACCTGAATAGCCTCCGATACTGCAAGCGAGATTTACTTATTGTTGGCATAGTGTAACCTTGAAAGCATTTTTCGGTGAGGATAGCAGACCCTGCTAGTTCAAAGCGTTAATGCAACGTTTATTCCGGTAGGCCAATGGGTCTTATGGAGCGAATGCTTACCTCCGATTCCTTGGACACAAATCCCTATAGTTAATGATTATTTCCTTCGTTGAATAGGTCCCTTAGCTGACTCCATTAGGTTGATCGTACCAGCCTTATCCAACAGTGGCATACAAGCGCTACTCGTTTGTCTTGTCAGCTGTTTTACAGCAGCCCACCTGGGTGTTCAAAGCACCTGGCTTATTCGAAATGTCAATGTTTGCATGCTTGCGAATCACAACACATTCGACGTGCTACGCGCTTTCACTCAACAGTTATAAACTGTACGCTCTATTTTGCGCAATCGTGTATGATTCTTACTTTTAAATGAGTCATTGTTTTTTCTTGTCCGAAATCTTTGAGGCTATGACAACTTTACCAAAATAGCGGTCTTGAACTGAGTCTGTTTCTCTCATGCCTCTAAAATTTCATTCCACGTCAAACTTGATCGCGGTGCAAACAGGTGAACCTTATCGTAGATTGTGATGAGGAGAAAACATAAAAATGCAATGAATTGACCATCATTCATTGAAGTTTATTCGATACCGCGTTAAAGGTTGACTTGCAATCAATACTGTTTTAGAAAGCAATGACTGTTTAGCTAAACGAATCGTGATTGTAAATAGATTATTTTACGTCAAACTTCCGATACTTGCTTTGCTTGTTGTCCTTTTATGTATAGACATATTTTAGATTTTGAGCAAAAAAGTTACTACTTACATTCATTTTCAGCGACACGATGACATGAATGTTGTGTGTTGTTATGGTGTTATGTTTTTTTAATCGATTTGAAAATTTAATCCCGACAGCTGATGATAACCAGGTAACGCATGTACATCTAAAGCTCCCCTTATCCATGAGACGCAGCAACTCTACGTCCTCTAAGTTCAATCTGTCTGTGCTTTATTACACTTCTCCGTCACCTTTTACTTGTAATCGCTGAATCAGGCACACAACTTTCTTGATAAGAGGGGATATGAGCAACAGTTTACATTGTTTACCCATCAGCACCTCGAGCGCTTAACTAGGAAGCACTTTGTGATTCTGTGCTTGAACATCGTGGTTCGTTGTACAAACCCTCGTAAACAGTCACTTCAAATTCCATCTTAGTTTAATTATTACGGTTGTTTAACACCAGGTGAACACCGATCAGAAATAACTCAACATTCTCCACTGTCAGTTTAGCCAGGACCTGTTCGCCTCAGCGTGTCCACGAAGCTGTTAGTTTAATGGGAATTTTCAATTTCGCCCACTTCAACCTAATTCCCCTAATTGATCACAATCAATGTTGTTTTTCTTTTTCGTTTGCAATCATGAGAGTAATCTAATCTGTTTGTTCCCATACACACGTCCCTGTTTGCCGATTTCACCAAAAGGAATGTTCCCAGTCGGGATGTTTTTTTCTCCGTCATTTTTTGCCATGGGCAGCTTTACCAAATTTGGCGAACGAAATTACAAATGTTTCGATTGTTTTGTCAATTTATGTTAGTTTGTTTTCATCGGCGAAGAACAGATTCTTACGGTAAACAATGGGAATGCTAAGTTTAGTGATTATTGTAACATTAGAAACCTGGTGTGAATGCGTCTATTTAACTTGCAAAGTTGAATTTTTGCCTGTAAATTTCAGTAGAAAAATATGAAAAGTCTTGTTTATCTTACTCAGTTTAAGCTGTTTTCCTCCAATGTAATGGAAAATGTTTGTGACAGATCGGGGAATCATAATCATGAAAAAATAAAGTTTGTAATGAATCTGTGAGAGTAGTTTATGGGTAACGTTTCGCTTCTGACACAGAAGCTTCGTCAGACCAAGTGTGTCAGTACGAACAGGGATCAAGCTTAAATTGCATTCACCTAACCAATCATAAGCTGGTTAAGAACTGCACAGTCCATTGTGGGTTCTGCGCTCGTTAAGAAGGACAGGCGCGTTCAATATCAACTGACGCACCACCACCCCTACGTGCCGTATAATCCCTTAATTGTTCTAGTCTTGGCAGGTGTGAATGACATCTGCTGGCAGATTAGCGCGATTGCGTAATCGGTGCGCACACTAGGGGTTACGCACGTTAATGTTTATCCGCTGCAGGACCGGACGCCAGATTGTGGAGATATCAGCCCCCTCCACCTTATTGACAGCATTCTTACCAGCCTTTGTTATATCAACCGCCTCAGCGTGAAGTCGTTCCATGTATGGTTTTATTCCCCGCCTTATCACTTCTACGTTATCAAGATCTACGCTCTGACCGGTGTCCAGCACATGTTCAGCTAGTGCTGAATCTCTTATCAGTGTTTGATATTCACTGGAATTGCGTGGCTGCTTAACGATTCGATTTTTGTGTTCACTTATCCTAGTACTGAGTTCTCTGGATGTTTGTCCGATATATACTCCTGAGCAACCCTTACAGTTGATTTTATATACGCAATTCGTCGCGCAGCCTGAAGGTGTTTTATCCTTGAGATGCGTTAATAAGGAACGGAGCGTTCTACCCCTTTTATACGTTACTCGTATACCTGCGTTATTC